>JAPKLX010000004.1:4413833-4570791 GCA_026898415.1 Leonotis leonurus
AAAATTAAATGAGAGATTGGGAGGATTTCAAGGAGTGAGGTGGACATCTTGGGCCGAACTGTATTATAGTATAGATTACCTATATATTCCAATAAATTCGTCACAAAATAAATTAATCAAACAGAATTAAAGCCGGAAAAGAAAACCATAAAGAAAATAAATTATATAAAGCATTGAAGCAGTACTATTTATAGGTAGACAAGGTTGTACACGCGTCAATTGGGCTATTCCTTTCTGGGAAGCTGGGCCAACTCGGTCGAGCTAGCTCAGCGTCCACAATCGCATAATGGCTCCGGTCCACACAGTAGTACAGAGTACGCACCGTTTATTTACTTACCTGACCTTTTCTATGCCTACGAAAATAAAGTAACAGTAATATCATCCATATATTATTATTTATTTTTTTTTGTAAAAACCAGTTTTCGCAACATAATTAATTTAAAATAATTCATCATATACCTTGACCCGTCGTTTCCTTTTCTTTTTCAAATAATTCGGAAATTATTATGGGAAATCATGTTAGATATTCGTATATTTTTAATTTTAGAGAAGGTAACCAATTTCCTGATTTTCTTTTGCTAATGTTGGGTTGATTTATAATAATCTTATGGTGTTTGATCATCACATCACGACCTTCATCCAAAACTCAGAGCTATGAGTCATTTGGAGAAATTTGGAATTCCTAATCTCAAATTTTAATTTCTGACTCCATGAATACTCTATAGTTGGCTAAGAAGGTTTGTTTGGACTGTTTATTTAGGTACTCTGATTTATTTACCAGATGTGAAAATTCACTATCTACCATTCCTTTTCTTTTTTTACCCGATTTAGATTAATAGTGAAACTTTAATTTTTTTTTTTAATTTGGACTCGATTTAGATTAATAGTGAAACTTTAATTTTTTTTTTAATTTGGACTGTTTGGTTTGTTTGATTAATCTTGATTATGTGTGATTGATAAAATAATTAAATATAATTAAGTGTATGATTTGTTTGATTAGAGCCAGAATAGATTATTAATTAAACCTCAATTTTGACTTGATTAGAGATGATTATTATTCAAGTCTCAATCTAAAATGCAAATTTACAAAATTATTCTCATTAATTTTATATTACAAAATTATCTTCGAAAGAAAAATAAAAAACAATATAAAGCATTGCATTTGTTGCAAAATGAAAAAAGTGGATTAAAAGAACAATTTAAATATTATTCTGTATTTTGGTTATTATCACGTAATTTATCGAACATTACAATCAATTAAATTAGAAGTTATATAATTTATATAATCAGATCATACATTCTCTTCTCAATCTATTTTATGCCATCCATTCGACCAATCACCCCGTAAAAAATGATTGAAAAGTTATGCAAAGACTACAGTGATAAACCCAATAGTTAACTCTTTCGACAAAATTATCTTATAATAGTAACATTTTCAAGAAAAAAAAATGTAAAATTGTTGAAGAAAAAGAAAAAGTAAGTAGAGAAAGTGTGAAACAGCTAAAAAAATGAGTGATGGTCGAAACTCGAAACAGTGGACGCTTAATAAGTCCACAGAATTATTCATGTCCCATTTTCTAAAACCCCCAATTTCCAATTTCTTTAAACCCTAGAATCTCGAATCCTCAAATCATGGATACATCTCAAAATCTAAAGCAGGCGGTGTGTGGAAAAGAGTCCATTGACCTCCTCAATTGTGTTGCTCAATCTCCTTACGATCAGGATAAATGTCTTGCCCTCCTTCAAGTCTTGCGCAAATGCGTCACTGACAAGGTAAATTTAGCAAATATTCTAAAAATTGCTGTTGCTGTATGCAAGGAACAAACTTCGGATTTGTCAAGTTCCTCATGTAATGAATTGCTAAATTTTGAAATTATGCGTGGAAGCAGTCTGGTTTCTGTGATTTGTTTGTGTATCCGAGTAGCAGAACTTTAGTTTGGTATGTGATTGGAAACTTATAACTGAACTTTTGATTAACTGATATATTTGATGGCGTTGGAAAATGTTTTGGTTGTTCAGAATGGGCATTAGTTGTGAGATTTTATCTAGGGGCCCATACCAACTATTAATTGCACGAGCCATGAGCTATTGTTATTTGTAAACTTGATTGTGTGAAATTTAAAAAAAGAAAAGTTCTAGAGTGGTGAGGAAAGAAAATTTCAAGTTTCATGAATTGAGTTGCATGTTAGTTATATATCAAGATTAAGTTGCTGAGAGGATCATTTACTGGGAGCATAAATCATAAACAACTGTGTTATTGGGCCATTGTCTGCTTCTTCAATCGATGTGCACATATGAATAAACTTGTCTTTCTTTCATCAATGATAATGCCACATTTATATGCTATAGTCTCTGGCCACTACCGAGATGCTTAACTGATCATGTGAATATTTAGAATTTTACTCGCTAATTGATATGTTTATACTCTTGATCTGTGTGTCTACTGAAATCTTGATGTCTGAGAATCTGAGATTTATCTTTCTGGAACTCTCTGATTTATCTGGATAATTTTTTGTCGGATTGGTAATGACAAATATTTATATACTTTTAGTAGCTTTGCAGATTAGAGTTTTTGGCCTGTAAAGACATTAAATTTGTGTATTATTCAAGGATTTAAGCTAATTGCTGCTCCACTGGGACTATGTTTTCTATGGTGTTCAAAATATGGTTTGGTTAATAAGTTAGATCCTCAAATTCAATTTCATCTTTCATATATCTTAATGTAAAGGCATATCAAATGTTCTATAGTGTCTTGGTCACAGGATTGATTATCTTCCCCTATGAATTAAGTTTTGATAACCATGCCCTATGTTTTATTTTTGCTCTGAAATGTTCGTTTTTGGGCATATCATGGTCAAATCTGTTTGGAAACAGAGCTCTTTTATTGCATAATTAGACCTGCTATTAACGTCGGATTATTTGTCAGTCGTGTTGGGTCGGCCCCTCAGTCAAATTCATAGCAAGTAAGAGAGAATCTTTAACAATTATGCTTCCTTGTAAGGAAGACCGTACTAACTTTAGGATCTGATCATATCTGATAGACAGCCCCCTCGCATTGCTGTTGAGTTGATTAATCTTGGTTACTGTTGATCTGAGATAATCCCCCTTTTTTCTCCATATTGGTTATGGTTTGGTCAGATCAACTGTAGGTGTGTTATCAGTAAGTAGATTGCATTAACCCTTTAGTCTCCGTTTGGGTGATAAGGGTCACATGGACTACCACCGCTTCATAATAGGCTCACTCTCTTCCATAATAGCCAGATATAATTCCGTCTAAAAAGAAAAAAAGTAAAGGTAGGTAGATAAAGAAAGCTGAAGAATTGCAAGTTGCAACCCAACGAACTTCCATATTCCCCTTACTTCACAACCAAATGTTATTTATGAAGATAAGTGAAAGATGATATTTAAAAACTCAAGTCTTGTTCGCTGCATATTATCTATTCTACTTTTGTTAGATGTAATTTGTTATGGAAACTTCAAATATTCCAATCACCGTTTTAATTGAAACTCCTTGTATACATTGTTTTCCTTAGAAAGTGAAGAAGTTCTCCCTCGCAGAAGTGGCGGATTCAAGTGGAAATAAGCAAACTTGATATGGCGAGAACGATGCAGAACCCGGCACATTTTCTCTTTTGATCCATGAGATTTTATCATTTACAATTTTGCTCCATTTGAAAATGTCCTACTTATTTTGGAAGAAACAAACAATTGCTTGTACTTTTAATATCTCAGCCAGATTTTGCAATTGCCAATTGCCAACTGGGCCAACTGCGCTTTATCCATAATACACATTTCCGTCCCATTTGTATTGGCTCCCCTTTTATTCAAATGAGTGTATTATAATAATAAAAGAAGTCAATACAAAAGAGATATTTTAATTTATAAAACTAAAAGACATAATTCTGAGCTTTTTTCTTTAAATTATCCATGACCCAATCTTTTCAAATGTTGCAATTTGAAAACCATTTTGTGTTGGTAGTTTTAACATCCGTCAATTTCCATCTTGCGTGTGATATGCGTGTTTTATTTGTATGATAGAATTTACACAAATTAAGATTCTTTGTCCTGGAAACATAAAAGAGGAATGTTCATATGTTTTTGTTTAAATTCAACTAGGACATATTATTACGATTATTTCTTTCACATCGCATAAATTCTAGTTGAAATTATAAAGAATATTAACCCAAATGAATACCACCTCACCTGCTCAATTCTTGTCCGAGTTTGTTACATAAAATATGATAATGATAATTATTTTATAATTAGATTAATTATAAGGTAATCATCATTGGATGGGTATTATATTTTAGGTATCAAACATAGCTAAGTCTATTCAAATCGTAAAAAATAAAACGAATCTTTAACATAGCTAAGGCTACTAAAATTACAAAAAATAAAACGAATAAAGATGAAGTAATGGCAACAACTAAAAGAATCATGTGAAATCGTGTCTTAGCCTTCATAAAAAATATGAACACATCAATAAGCCAATTAACATATCAAGCAAATCCCAGTTTAAAACTCAGATAAGTCGAGATATATTCCATCATCTCATTATATTTCAAATCAGACTTGTACACAATAGTCAATCAATTTAATAAATGAATATTTAGCCGACAAGTCATACATCAAGACATTCGTGTATGCAGCCGCCATACACAGCAAACACGTCCCTCAATATAGTTTTCAACAAGAAGAAGTGGTTCTCAATTTTTATTTTATTTTTTATAAAATAATAGTTTAAATTGGTTTATTAAAATGAGAATTGCAAGTGTTAAGGTTGCATGAGAAACAAGGCAGTAATAGTTGGTATAATAAATGAGGGGATGAGATTTGATGTTTAAGGCATTACACATATATATGCTTCAGAACCGCAATGCATGACTGGTGGCGACCTAGCTACCTACTTACATTAAATTTTTTAGTAGTTGATTCTTACACAATATTTATATATGTATATACAATCCTTATCTAATTATCTACATATTCACATTCTAGAATGTATACGATGATCTTCTACCTTTATTTAGTTAATAAAAACGCGAATGAGATCATGTAATGCCTTAATAGTATAATATTTTTTATTGTATTAATAAGATCGTGACAAGTAATATGATTATAGTTCAAGATTTATATAATATAAAAAATATATATTTTATATATTAAATTATTAATTATATCACGTGTTATTATTTTATTAATGTGAGAGAGCTCCGGCCCATCAGCTTTTTTTTTCATTGAAAATACGAAATAAACCCTTCTTTAAATTTGCGTAAATAAACTCTTTACGAGAAAATATTGTACTCCCTCTGTCCCACTAAGCTTGGCACGATTTATATTTAATTGAGTGTATTAAAATAATAAAACGTGTCAAGCTTAGTGGGACGGAGGTAGTATTGTGCGCAATAGTTTTCATTCTCTCATCAACTTCTTTATTTTGACGTATAGTGTCCAAAATTGGTTGGGTAATTAAATGATAGTAGTACGTACACATGTGCATGTAGTAAATAATGATTAATTAGGATTGCGTATTTATGTGGCTACCAACATTTTAAAAGTTACTACTATATATGTGTAAATTCCATAAAGCCCATCATGTGTGTACAAGTTCAATGTATGCATGCTCTTCTGTTGATTTATTTATAGGCTAGTTTTAAGATATTTTCAATATTCCACTTATTTACAACTTTAATTTACTTTTTTTAATAGAAAATAATAACATTTAATTTGATGAGTGGCAAAATTTAATATGGATTGGTGTACAATACGTTAACGAGTGTTCTATCTTTTTTCAATTTTGATAGATATTTACAATTGATAAGCATCAGATATAAATTTGAATTCTTGTGAACGTAATCACTCCAAATAAAATCCATGCATTAAAAATCCAAACAAACTGAAGCAGTATATATATATTAACATTAAATCTAGTAAGTATCACAAACACAATATATATGATTTAAGATATTACTATTGTACGTAATATGAGACATGAGTAGTAATTAATTAATTATGAGAAGATTGATCATGAGTAGGCCAAAGGAAGGCGCCAATGGCAAAGTTCCTCTTGTAATGAACATCTCCGATTACGGGGAGGCCGTAGTCGGAGAGCAAGCGTTCGAGTTGCCACTCGGGCATCTTCTCGTAGTCCGATTTGGAGTAACGAGGGTAGTGCAGAGGCATCTTGAACTCATGATCATGCGCCACCTTCAACCTCTCCACTTGCTTCCCCTTCTCCGCCGCGGTTATGCTGCCGGACTTCGGAGGGACTGCTGCATCGGCCGTCATACTCCTTTCTTCTTCTTTTTTCCTTCCTCAGTTTGAAGAGAGGTATGTATATGAGAACATAACATGCATGTGCTCGTCTATATATTTATAGCCGCAGCCACTTGTTTCAAATATAGTATATATATTGTTTATTTATATAATGTGGATTTTGGGAATAATATTATATTTTTTCTTTTAATTTATTGGCGTGTTTATTTAAGATAGAATCTAGCTAGGGTCTTACTTTAATTAGTCCATCACCCCAAGCATTACTTTTGAATTTTCATGTCACTTTAAATTTTTTATATTTGATTTTTCTTCAATTTTAATTTAATTTCAATATGTATTTGCAGTGATGCTCTTCTACTTTGTTCTCTTAAGTATATTTGTTGTGTCTAAAAAAATATGTGGCAATATATGTACAAGTCATTATAAATATTGTCATTTTTTATCTTTTATTGTTTGATTAATATTATATTATATTTCAATTAATCATTAAATTCTAAATAAAATTGATGATTGATAAATTTTTGTCACCAAATTTAATTTATTATGTGGCATATATAGCGTACGCATGAACATGTTAAATATGTCCATTTGTGGGTGGTGCTGTTAGTTTCATTCATAATGAACATAATTTTTTAACATCTATTTCACTTTTAATTAATTATTATAATTTACGAATTCAAAATTATGCTACGTACACACTTTTTACGAAATAAAATCTAATTATAATTCATTATATAAGTATAAAATATTTAATTGTATTAATTAAAAAAATAAATGTCACAGTTTACATCTTATATTTTACTTGTTAATTTCTTTAAACGATGGCAAGATTTTGCAAGTTTTCTGGATATTGAATGATATGAGTGATGTATGTTCACCACTTTGTAATCGGTTTCACACAAAATAAATAATAATAAGTCGGTCCCATCTCTTTCGTTGATAACAAATAATGCTGAAATTAATCTCAAAAAATTAATTAGCTCCGCCTGTCGATACAATAATAGTTACAACAAACAACTAATGAATATTTAATGAGCTTATATGTTCCATCAGAAGAAAAAAAATACATTTTTTAAATTTCATCAAGGTTGCTAAAACAGTATAACTATATGATTCTCAAGAACATCATCTAATTTTATATATAAAAAAACGTTACTACTCCAGAACCCATTGAACCTTAGAATAAATAATTTTATAAGATTTAATAATATTTTAAATAATGATTATATGGTGATTTGCTAGATTTGATGTGATTATCTGGAAATTAAGGAAGAAAAACAATAGAAGGTACTAGGTAGTAATAAATTGAAAAGGTATAGTATGTATTAGTATGTTATAGAAGATGGTTGGTGGGAGAAGTGCATGCATTAGTGACTAGTGTTATCAAGTGGCTTGATTGTATCCCTCTCTTGACATTATTTTCCTATATCATTTATTATACATTAAGTCTTCATTTCCAAGTTGCCGTGTATTGTTTAACATCCTAATTTTACATGGTCTACTTTACTTGTTCTACTTATGTCATTAACCCAATTCAATTTCATTTTCATGATGGCAGGATTAGAACAATCAATGGAATTCAAGCAATTCGTTTTCAATAGTTGGGTAATGGCCCACTGAGAAGAGACAACAATGTTGAGAATAATCCGGATGGTAAGGGCTTCACTACAGGACTGAATGTGTCAATAAAATTAAAACTAGGTTTTTGTGAAAAACCTTGAGCAATAAGACGTGCCTTGTAACAAGAAACTGTGTCATTTGCATGACGTTTGATTTTAAAAATCCATTTGGAACCTATGAGATTTTTACCAGGAGGTAAAGAAGTAAGAGTCCAGGTGTTGTTCTTAAGCAAGGCTTGATATTCAGCGTTCATAGCATCATGCCAAACAAGGACTTGTAAAGCAGTAGCAACTGAAGTTGGTTCAGAATATAGATAGGAAGAAGAAGTAGTGAGAAGGGTGGGAGGTTGGGCTGCAGATTTGGATCGAGTCACCATAGGATGTGAAGGCATAATTGGAGGAAATGGTGAAGATTCTGAAGAGGAATCAATTGTAGGAGTGTAGATAGGAGATTTATGTGATGGAGAAGACTCGGTTAATGATGGAGAAGACTTGGGTATGTATTGATGAGCAATAGGAACGTTCATGATAGGCGTGGAAAAAGAAGAAGATAAGACAGTGGACTAAGGCAAAAGTGTGGTAGCTGGAGCATGGGGAAAAACATTTTCATCAAATAAGACATCCCTAGAAATGATCACTTTGCCAGATGGAAGTAAAACCTTATACCCTTTGTGTGAAACACTGTATCCAATGAAGGTTCCTGCCACAGAACGAAACTCAAGCTTGTGTTTAGTGTAGGGCCTAAGGAGAGGATAACACTTGTAGCCAAACACTTTGAGGAGAGAGTAATCAGGTTTGTGGCAAAAACATGCCTTTAAATGACTAATATAGGATATAAGCTTGCTAGGAATCCTATTTATGATGTGGACAGCATCAACAAAAGCATCATCCCAGAACTTAGAAGGAAGATGTGACTGAGCTAATAGAGACAAGCCCATCTCAACAATATGTTTATGTTTACGTTCGACAAGACCATTTTGTTGTGGAGTATATGGACATGAAACTCTATGGTGAATCCCAGCTGATTTTAAAAAAGTGCTCATGCCTTGAAACTCTCCTCCCCAATCACTTTGTAGGATTTTAATTTTAACACTCAATAGATTTTCAACAAGACTCTTGAAATGGGTAAAAGTTTGTATAATTTCATTCTTACGTTTCAAGAGATAAAGCCAGGTATACCTGCTGTAGTGATCAATAAAAGAGACATAATACTTATATCCATTTCTGGATAAGACAGGTGAGGGACCCCATAAGTCACTATGAATAAGATGAAGAGGTTGTTTATAAGTGACAGTAGAGTTCTCATAAGGCAAACGATGCATTTTAGCTAAACAATAAGGATTACATAGGATAGAACTCTTAGTAGAATGGAAAGAAATGTTACACAGTTTCAAAGCTTTTTCAACAATGTCCCAGGCATAGTGGCCAAGCCTTTTGTGCCACAAATCTAAGCTATGAATCGAAGAACAACCACTAAGAAGAGCCGTAGGAGTAAAACTTAAAAAAAGCTGAGGAAGAGCCTGGACACTTGGCAGCAGGGATGTTGTCCTTGATTGAATGTGAACTGGAATAATTAGAGGAAGATTTGAGAAGCTTGAACTTGTATAGTCCTTACTCAACAGTGCCCTTGAGCAGTATTTGATGTGTGACCTGATCCTTGACAAGGCAAAAGTATGGGTGAAATTCAAAAAATACAGAGTTATCTTTGGCAAATTGGGAAACACTTAACAGGTTCTTAGATACTTGAGGTACATGAAGAAGATTTGTGAGTATAAAATGCCTGGAGGTATTGGTAGGAGAATGAAATATAGAGGAACCTATATGAGAGATATTTACAATGTGGTCATCACTAAGTTTTAGAGAGGTACCTCCATGATATTCTAAAGCTGAATTCAAGTTGGCAAGATCATTGGAAACATGATTAGTAGCGCCAGAATCAGGAAACCAAACACAAGAGGAATCATAGCCATACTCAGATGGAGTTCCAGTGGTTGTGTTGCCTCGAGCTTGTGTGAAATGGAGTGTGGGATTGGAAGACTGGTTCTGACTTTGAAAAGAGGATTGTTGCTGAGATTGCTGCCTTGGTTGTGGAACATAGTTTTGTTCAAATCGATACCAACAATGTATAGCTATATGACCAGGCTTGAGACAAACTTGACAAGTTGGTCTATTAGAGCTTTGTCCAGAACCTCTGCCTCTGCCACCTCATCCACCTCTTGGAGCTCCATTTCTACCACCTCTATTGTTGTAGCCTCCTCGAGAGTTTGTGTGGTTGTTCTTTGTTCCAGAATTTTGAGTGAAATTAACAGAAGGTTGAGAACCTTCTACTCCAACATTTGTAGCTTTCATAGTGTCAAGTCTAGATTCGAAGCTGAGAAGAAGAGAGTGCAAGTTTGGAACAGACCAAGCCTCGTTTCTAGAGGTGACAGTCACCATAATTGAATCATACTCAGTGCCAAGACCTGATAGAATGTGCAACACTTGATCTTCATCAGAGACCTTGTAACCTGCAGACCCCAACATGTCACAACAGCCTTTGATCTTACTTAGATAATCCCTCATGGTCAAGCCTTCTTTCTTCATAGTTTGAAGCTGAAGCTTGTAATGCATAAGCTTAGCTCTGGATTGACTTGAGAAATTAGACTCAAGGGTGGCCCATATATCCTTGCTGGTACTCATACCAACAACCAATACCATAATGTTTTCCGAGAGGGAAGACTGAATCCAAGCATCAAGCAATTGATCTTGACTATGTCACTTTATAAAGTCTGGATTTAGTTTCATGGTCTTTGGAGTATTAGGGACGAGAATATATTCAGGTGGTGAACTAGAATCACCTGTAAGAAAAGACTCAAGGCCATAGCCTTTTACAGTGGCAACAATTTGTTGTCTCCATATTAGATAATTTGTATCAGTAAGTTTAATGGAAATAGGATGATTTTGGGGTAGAATGGGGATAGGACTAAGGTTAGGGTCTGAAACGGAGTGAGAGGTTTCATTCGTGCTTTCAGAATCAGACATGGTGAAGATGAAGGTAACAGAAAAAAAATAGTGAGGTAGAGAAGTAACAGAGACAGGCTATGCCTGCTCTGATACCATGAAAGAAAAAAAAAGGTAGACCAAGAATTGTTTATATTAAGCATTGCTTTCATGTCTATGAAATAGACTCTGGATACATACTTTCATAATGAACTATGTGCAGCAGTAGCATCACTATTTATAGATAAAATAGTAGCATGACAGTTGTAGCTACTATCAAGTAAGACAATGAATCAAACCCTAATATAACAAACTTAAGTCTGTTACACAACGTGTCAAAACCTCAATCGCTCTTACACACAGCACCATGTTCATCCTCCTTCTCCAATGCAGTCTTCTCCACGTCGCATGCATCGTTAGTTTCATTGTTTTTAACAAAATACACTCAAGCAATTTCATTACCAACAATTATCATAAACCAATTAAATTTGTGGAATCCCATTAAAAAGAAAAGACTGCACTTTTTAAAAATGTCAAATGGATAATAAGAGTACATTTTTAGTTGACGAATTTTTTTCTGCTTTGAAATGATAGAGACCAAATATGACTTGAGCTCTTCACAAGTCATTCTTGCTTTTTGTGTGAGTAGGGTTTAAACATGATCTTTTCATTGAACACTAGAGCTTTCGATATCAGGTTGGCAAGAAGATCGGGAGTTAGATCGAGACCAAACAAAGTATCTCCCCTCTCAGCCTATTACTTGAAGTCCTTCTTGTCTGGAATAAGAGGACGAGAAAGAAAGAAAATAATAAAATTAGAAAAACACTTATCCCCCAGAACGAGAGTTATGTCTTTTTTTTCATAAGTGATCAAGGAACGCAGGCCACCTTAGCTGGATAAACTATAGATAAAATAAAAACATTTATATAAAAGCATGAACTCGAAACATGCACTTCTCATCTGAAATGAACAAAACCCCAAATCAGAAATATAGAATGAACAAGTCATTCGATAAGGAAGGAAAAGAGCTTCGTGTTAGTGAAAGAATGAAAAATCCACTATTTCTGAGTCATATATGGAATAAGAATAGCAATACAATCTGGTATAAAGCTAAATAAACCTTGTACATTAATTATACACAAATAAATATACAAAGATTGCCGCTCTCAACAGGCAGCCTTAACCACCCAAATATTTAATTACAATTCCAGTATATCCACAAATAATTACCAAATTCTTAGGCACTCACTTCAAATGATGATGGGAAGTTGGGATCTGGCTTTGGTTATGAAGCAACTTCTGCCAGAAAACTGAGGAATACGCCACCGGACTAAAGCCTAAGATAGAGAGCCAAGCACGTCTGCCTCTTGCCTCTTTCATTCTTCACTAATTTCACACAGGCAGCGAAAATTCAGAAAATGATACTCTTAAAAGCCCCGTGTCAAAGTTCTTCAAATGCTGAGGGTGAATGTTCGAGCTTTGTTCCCAGCATACCATGGAAGCAAGGGAATAATCCACGAGAAGAAGTGGAAGATGCTTCAACTACAGGAAGCTATGAGTATTGATACGACACTGCTTGTAATGGGAAAGAAAACTTATGTCTAAACCAACTCCAAGAGTTTGATACACCCAGATGAATTAGCAGCAACAACCATATTTGATTTCGGTCTCCAGCAAACACTTGAAATAAACTGTCCGCTGCAATCTTCAGTCTCCTTGCCAGTTATGGTATCTATGGAGCCGAATTTGTAGGCAGTAATCGGCATGGGCAGAGACTTGTAGTAGGAAAATACCTGCAGAAATGTTATAGTTGAGATCGTCGAGTTCCAGTTGAAATAATGCACAAAAAGAAACTCAAAGTGATGACTACTATGAAGGATGTGTCATGTGACAAATCCCTTTCTATAAAACAAGTGAAAAGAAACAAGTAGGAATTAATGAATTTATCACAAGCTAGCTCAGAAATAACTAGGATTATAACGATGGATAAGCCAAATCGCTTGAACAGTAGTTTGATTAAATGAATTTATCCAGAGCCAGACATAACAAAATCAGAACCAACAAAATTACAATACCCGCACAAAGATCAGAAGCAAGAACCATCACTAAGCTCTCCTGCTCTAGACCTGTAGATATCTTTCCTCTGGCATGTAATAGTGTATAGTAAGTTCCCAATGGGAAATAACTTTAAAAAAAAGAAGTGATCCCATTATTAACTTAATGTATTTGCACTCGCGTGTTGCTTCTAGTCTATCTTTCATATAACACAGTTTGTATAAGTTGTAATGCTAACCGTGTCTACAAAATTCTAATATCATTTCAGAACCCACAACTACGTATTCCTACCCAGTGAAAGAAGTATATGAGTTAGAAGAGGCACCTCATTTGTCTCGGAACCGCAAGTTATATATCCAT
The DNA here is from genome assembly GCA_026898415.1 of Leonotis leonurus. Classification (NCBI taxonomy): domain Eukaryota; kingdom Viridiplantae; phylum Streptophyta; class Magnoliopsida; order Lamiales; family Lamiaceae; genus Leonotis; species Leonotis leonurus. The sequence goes on from JAPKLX010000004.1 coordinate 4,427,123, forward strand.
CATTAACCGATAGGCCAACAAAGTTCTGTAAAGCAAAAGCACAAAGTTCAGTGAGAAATCTTTTGAATGGACAAGAAAGATCAAGAAAATGTCTCCAGTTTGGGATGGGCATCAACTAACCTTCTCATTAGTATGCCCTCTAAGACTAGAGATACAAGCATCCCTTGACAAACTATTGGAACTAGTCTTTTTTAAATCCCAAATTTTCAGTGTGTTGTCAGTAGATGCAGAAACAAGTGTTCCTGCATCCAAGAATTTTGCATAGCTTACAGCTTTCTCATGGCCCGCCAATACACACCAAGGTACTGAAACATTGCGAAGGTCATAGCAATAGGTCTTATAATCAGCAGAGCTGAAGGCCAATAAATGACTGGAATGAGGCGAGAATTGAACTGAGCAAACATTTGCATGGTTCCTAATTGTGCACAGGCTGTTCCTCTGCACCAGAGGGTAAAGATCAGAATCATTAAACAGAAAATGACAGAACAAAAATGATAAATCTTCTGAGCGACTAGAACATTGTTTTGACCACAGTAGATGCCCAAGGCCAGCATAAGCTGCAATCATCATTTTTTTCAGGTAAAACACAAAAAATTTAACAACTATAAGTATGTGACTAGAGATGCATTTGTGTACATCTTCTAACACACCCAAAACATAAATGGGCTTGAATCCTAGTCAAAAAAAGACCTTGGGGAAAGTAAAAGATGGGTCAATGGGAGTGGGGAACCTAGAAGTACAAGATACACATAACAGAACTAGCATATGAAATACATACATCGTTGATGCTCCACACTTTCACCAAACGATCATCACTGCCACTGGCTAGTTTCATAGGATCAACATGAGAGAAATCAACAGACCAAGCCCTTTGACTATGCTCAGCAAACTGAGAAAACCCTTGACCAGTTGACGCATCCCATAACTACAACAATGGAGTGTAATGTTACGCAGACATCTCAGGGACAATGTTTAAATACAGATAACAATATTGAGAGGCCAGCAGTATAACAAGAGATGTTCAAAATTACATCAGTTAATAAGATGAGCATCTGATATAGTATGTGTGCGTGTGTGTGTACAAGGATCTTGTAGAAACTTTCACTACCGTAGAAACCTAAAAATTATACTTTTACACGTGTACAATAATCCATCTTCATATATGCAACAATCAACAATATATATTAATGATAATGTATTTTATATATTAAATAATGCATCTTTACTATACTGCATTTTAAAATATTACCACAATACTTCTCTTGATGATAACGGTAAATCATACAAAGATGAATAGTCGAGATTGGTTTCTACTGTCTACACAAGGAAAAGTTTATATTTGATCATTCCCCTATATATACATACCTGTATTGGAGCGATCAAATAGGAACTTCCCCTCCATAGGAACTCGGAACAAATCTTGATCATTGATCTTTTGTATGATTAATGATTTTCATAGACAGAAGCATTATTATAATACACATGACATGATGATCATATCATGAAAGCAATATTATTGATAAAAAGATGCATCATTCCTATGTTCCATTCTTACCAAACTCATCCCATGCATGCATATTCATATACTTACCTTCACAAACATACACATGCATACCGCATTCCTCAAACATAGACATGAATGCAACAATTGAGGGATTCAAACAATCTTCCTTGTGAGCATAATTTGAAATTTAAGAATTAAGACAACTCAAATCTCTTCTTTCTTGTAGAGTTCAGAGAAGAGAAGCGGCACGTTTAATAATATCCTACCAAAGTCCTAATTTTTACATAATCAAACAATGAGTAAAGATTCAGACCTTGACTATGCCATCATAATCCGTTGAAGCAAGGATGTTTCGGATGTAGCTATTCCAAGTAATGCAACTTAGCTTTGAATTATTCGACATCTCAACACTTGGATAATGAATATCAACTGAGTTGTTAAAGAGAGCTTGAAATTCGAAAATTTTAATCTTCTTTGACACCCCTCCCGTAGCTAAGTAGTCTTCATCCCGATCAAAACTTAAAGAGCATATCACGTTTGCAGAATTATTAAATTCTCCGTTACGCATTACCCCTCTTAATTTGAACTTTCTATAGCGAGCATATTTGCATAAACCATCAAAGAAACCCCCTAGGCGATCTGCAGCATTGTTCTCTTCCTTCCCCGAAGTGCATCCTTTTTCACGACTTGTTAACAGTTCTGCATCCCTATCAGTAGCAGAATTACTTTCTGCAAGCTGATAGTTTGATCTCATAGAAAAGTAAGCATTTTCGAGTTGCTTGATATTACTCATTAACCTAGTTTCTGCATCATTTTTGTGGCATGTCTTTGAGTTTGCATCTACACTTGCATTTCCCCCTGGGGAAGAGCTGCTCTTACATGCAGCAGGAGACTCCTGAAGCAAAGAAGATAAAATCGATGACTTTCTAGGTCTGCGTTTCTCAACCTCTTTAATATCAGCTTCAATGCACTGGATTTGTTCCTTAAGACTGAGCGCATTCTTTTGTTTTTGCTCAGTTAATGTCGAAAGGAAATACGACAACAAATCTGATTCCTCATCTTCCTCATGAATGGATGACAACAACTCACGTCCATGCAAATCTTGAGTACCACTTACAAATTCAAATTGCAAAATTTCTCTGAAATTCAGAAAAAATTAAGCCGTTAATACTGACATCTTGTAAATACCAGTCCCATGAAATAATTGTCCAGAGCAAATTATTAGAGATGAAAATATCCTTATCCCGAGAATGAAGTAAAACGTACCTGATTGTAGGGCGTGATGAAGGTTCAGGATGAAGTAACCAAAGGCAAAACCCAGCTTCCTTGGGATTCTCTGAAAGAAAGCTGGGAGGGAGAATCCTATGACGTAAATCAAGCATGGCAGCAGCACGAGATCTTCCAGAATCAAATGATCCAAGTAACTGACAGCAAGTACCATCCATAGCATTGTTAAAAGAACAAACACAAATAGCTATCCAGGAAAAGAAATGTGAGAAACATGACTGCAATACTTGTACTTAATCATTTGTGCTTTTACTATCACTTGCAAGCCATAGGAAGCATACTGGTTAACAATAATCAGATACAACACTCGCTCTCATTTAGCCAGAGTTCATAATGGTTTAGAAAAGAATGAAAAAATGCTTGAGCATGAAAAATCACAAACCTCAAACAGAAGAACCCCCAGGCAATAGATGTTTGATGCAAAGGTACAGGCTTTCACATTCAACTGCTCTGGACTTATATACCACTTCTCTTCCAACATAAAATTCACAGAGGACGGCAATGCCTGTAATGATTTAGAGACATTCTGGCCATACAATTTGCTTAGGTCCTTAGTTTCTTTTGGGGGATTGAGCTCCTCATCTACATCATTGCCAGGATCTTTGAAAACATTTCTGGAGGCAAATCTGGTGCCAGACCTTGAAGGAAACTGGGGCCACCTTTGGATAGAACTCAAGTTTTCACCTGATTTCTGCTTCTTCACGCATCGGTTCTCAGTGGAAAGTGACCTTTGATTTATTGGCCTCTTTTCATTTTGATTCTGACTAGATTGGTTATAATCTTTCTTTATAGTACTATCTATGACGCCTGCACGTGCAGAAGATCCTAAATACATGACCTGATTTGCCCCTGACAATTTGAAGGAAGAAGGCTTTAAATCTGGAAGAGAAGATCCTTGAGAGTGTGAAAATTCAACAAGATTCAGAACCTGTCTAAATATACTCATTTTCTCAACTTTATTTGCTTTCTTTCCATCAGCTTCCAGCCATTCTCTTAAACTTATTCTATCAATATCACTTCTAGTATCAGGAGCATTAAAAGATATAGAGACTCCGTCTGAAAGAGATGAAACGGGCTTGCCAGAATAACCTAATGGTGCTATGGAATTTGTTGCACCAGCAATGCCCGACTTAGGATGATCCTGGGTTTTATGTATTACTCCTTTGTCTCTCAATGTACTTTTGATGAAGTACTCTTGAAAACCAGATTTAGATAGCATCTTTGTCCTGATGCCTCCAGAAGAATACAAAGTATCAACAGGAATACATTTATCTTCGTTCATTAATTGATTTTCCATGACAGCATTACGAGTGAAGTTTGATAATGGCTGGTTTTGCTCTAATAATCCAGTAAAGAAATTGTTATCCCCGTCCTCCCAGGTACTCGAGGTTGCCTGACCCTTTCCTTTGTACCCACTTTGTCCATGAGAGCTGCTGATTCCCGATCTACCAGTACCACCTATATGATACAAACTCTGCCATTGGTTTCTCTTAGTCTGAGTTCGATCTCTATTGTTGGCACTACCCACAACAGTCAACTTCTCCCTATCATAATTTCTCAAGGTCAACTCTTCAACCATTACCCCAGTAGCATCATCTGTGCAGCGGGGACTAGCACTTGCATGTTCTGAAGAACCAAGTCTGTCCATGTCTTTTGCACCCAGTAAAACTGAATATCGATTTTTTGGCATTTGAGGATAATCATCAACACCAGGTGTAACCATTTCATCTGACTTCAGCATGTTGGAGCTGCCAGGATTTATTGAAAACTCAACAGGATCCGGCATCTCATCATTGATTGCTTCATCCATGCTATATCTCATTCAATTGGATAACACTTCCTTTTGCAGAAACAGTCGCAGCATTAGAAAGACAAAAACACACTTGTTTAGGACAGAGACAGAGAGGATTTTGTTAAAGAAAAGGCAAAGACAACTTGGTGCATGAAAGTAGTTGTCTGAGATTACATAACTTCAAGATTGCTATTCCTGTTGTACTCAAATCCCTTAAATCATAAACAGCCAATGCCAGCTAGCTAGTGAAAAACAGAACCTATCTAGGAGTTTAACCCAAACACAAGATGATGAAAGCTCATACAATCAAATTATTTTATTTATCTTTTAAGCAGAATGTGGAGATGCTCAAAGTGTATAGTAAAATTCAAGGCAGCTATTACTACAAAAGGGAAATTCTAACATTCGAGAAGTAACACAAGCACATAAAGATGCTCATTTTGCAGTTGCGAGAAAAAAGTAACTAGATGAGAGCAGAGAGAAGACAGGGTATTCCTCAATAAATAAAATGGGCCTCAATAATACTAGGACCGATGCTGGAAGCAAATTGGGTTATTGAGAAAATCGAAAATTCTGATGTTTTCGCTATGCATAAGTCAGTGAAAAACAGTGCATCGCCAATATTAGCATTCCAAAATTCAACAATGCTACTGCATTTTTAGTTTTAACTTTTATTATAACCCAGTTGATAACCAATAATTATGCGATTACGAATCAATTCATTCTTCACATGGCGAATAAAAGTCCATAGCATACTAGACATCGGAAGCAGCAATTCCTTATGCAAACTGAGGGTACGAATACATAGATGCATAATGGAGCCAAAAGTGGTTTTAAGCAATAATTAGCAAAAGAATATTAATGCAAACTCTAATAAGAGAAAACAATGCGATATTTCAATATCCCATATATCATAGCAAATGCATCACACTCATAAACTAGTTGTTCCTACTTCTAATCGCAACGGGTGATTGAAGTTTCCGATTAAACCTAAAATTAAAACATAAAGGGGACCTAATCGGAACAAAAAAATAAAAAAGATGTGAATCCAACTATGAGCAGAAGAGCTCAGCAATCAGACCCACAAAAGTTTTGCAGTCAATCACATAAGATAAACAAATTCAGAAAGGAAGAAACAAACAGGAGAAAACATGAAGATAAAGTGAAGACATTTGGGTTGAGGCGCATACCTAAAAGAGCATGAGGGGAGAGGGAATCAAAGGAGAGAATGAAGAGGGCGAAAGGGAAATGAAAGCAAAAGGGGAAAATTGCGAGGCGTGTAATAAAAAGTACCTAAAGAGTAGAGATTTGAAGAGAAGGTGTGGCTTTTGGGATAGAAAGAGTGAGAGAGATTTATGGTACTTACCTGATATGGCAAAAAAATATCTTCCCAACTGTACAAACACACACTAAACTGCATTCCTTAATTTCTTAATCTTATATTAAGGTTGTCTCATCGTCATCATTATCAATGATTCAGTATGACTTTTGATTTTAAGTATTGCCCAAGGTTTTCAATCTCCAAGTTAGGTCACACCCATGTTGGGTTTTTCACAAGAAAAAAAAAAGAGAATAATTTATAAATGTTACATTTTTCAAATTATTTTAGATAAATTTAGGGTGAAAGTTGAATTTAAGTATGTGCTATTAGTGAGTTAGCATTTGGATTAGGGGTGGGATTAAATTTTAATTAATAAAAGGATTTGGGGGAAAGGTAGGAAGTGGTAGTAAATTGGCCACGTACGTAGATATGACAAACAATCCAATTGGGGCTAAATTTATGGTGAATTCACGTGGCTATCTGTGGGGCAAATCCTGTACTCGCTCCTTCATTGGTTCATTTTATGCCACGTCATCTCATAGAGGTTCCCCTATATGAAATTTATTTCGATTTTGTTTATTTAATTGTTAGGCGTTTTGTAATTGTGTAATCGCTTTTTACCCAACAATACTCTTTATATGTTTGGCTTTTTAGATCATTGCGCAAAATTAATACTCGCAATTTATATCATATTTTCATTTAAAAAGTTATAACAGTTTTAGTCAAAATAAGACATAAACAACGTTACGGATGGAAAATTTATTTTTTCATTAATATTTATTAATTAGAATATAATTTAATATTAATTTTATATAAAATTATAAAATATAAATTAATAAAAAATAAAAATTATAGTGATTATTATATACATTTCATCACATGATATTGTTACGTTAGTTACAGACACGCTAAGGTATATTTGTCGCGAGTAAGAGAACGGTTCTATACCTAATACTTTCTATTTTGAAATATTAAAAAATAATACTCCATCCGTCCCAACTAAATTGGGGCGTATATCATTTTAGATCGTCCCAACCAAATTGGGGCATTTCCTTTTTTAAATATTTTTATTATACACATAAATTTAAATAAAACATATTCCTATTATTATTTTATATATTTTTCAATTTTAAACATACACTCTTTAATTATCATGCCCAAAATAAATTTCTCAATTTAGTTGGGATGGAGAGGGTAAATACCGAATTTTTGTTATGGTAAAAATGAAGCAGAACAGATTAACTATCACTAGTTTAGTTAGTTAATGTAGTTGTATATAATGTTATTTTTCTCTCTTTTTTTCAATATTCAATATATTCAATTGTGTTTTACTCTTTAATATTATTCAAGAAATTTTTGATACCATAAGAGGTTTATTCCCTTATAAGCAAATATTTATAGTACTAAAATGGATAAAAGTATTTTCACTTTCTTAATTAAAATTACTCCATTTTCCTCTGTCCACAAAAATAATTTATATTTTTTTATTCTGAGTGCTTACAAAAATTATTTATATTTAAAATTGTTCGTTTATAGCAAATGAATTTAATAACACTTATTACACACAACTCAATTTAAAATAATATATTAATTGAAATCCAAACACCATAACTACACACAACTTAATTTAAAGCAATATATCAAGTGAGATTTAAACTTCACTCACTATATATTTCAATAAAATTAAAACATATTATTAAAATTTATGTCGGGTTAAAACATAAACTATTTTTGTGGAAAATGGAGTATAGTTAAAAATTATCCAAAACTTTGAAAATTCAATTTATATGTGATGATCTAAATCACATCAGTTCAGATATTCGTTTGAAATATTACCTAATTCTTACTTTTCATAATAGAAAAAGGGAAAGCATTTTGCTAATTAAGATTGTTTGGTAATTAACATAAAAGTGTTGTGGCTGCACTTTGATTTTGTGAAAATTGGGTGGTGATGATGATATTTGCTGCTGCTGCTGCTGCCGCCGCCGCCTATCTTGAGCTTCCTCACACAACCATTTCAAGGATCAATCAGAATAAGGATAAGTACAAGCCTTGCAAGTTGCAGACTAAAATACTAGTAATACTCTACTTGAGTGAGCATGCTGCATGCATAACCAGCCACAACAGAAATATGAAAATTATAATATAAAGATGAAGCTAAAGAGCATGATCCATCGAGCTTTGATCCTCCACTGAACGAGTTTAAAGAAGCAACTACAACATAAGTTAAATTTCAAAGGTGATAATACTTGTTATGAATCGATGAAGATGATGTTATCTGTGCTTCGTCCATTGTGCCAACACCAATTATTATTCAAAACACTAATTTTATCTACACTAACAAAAGACTACCTCTTCTTGCAATGAATTGGGAAGAAGGAAAATATTGATATAAGAGTATGTGTTATACACTAAAATATTATTCATGGCTAGTCTAATAAACCAACGTCATAATAATGTCTCGTACAAAAAAAGGAAACCTTTTTTCGTTTGAAAAATTAGTCAACTTTAGTTAAATCCATCATTTTACGCACAAAAACATTGATCTTTAAATCTCGTGTCAAAAGTAATGAATCATGAATAGCGAGAAACATGAATTCCAGATTTTTGGTTGAATATATCTATAATATATGAATTTCAAACTTTACAAATTGAATTATAAACTTTTTTCTTCTAATCTTTTCATAAAATCCAATCTTCTCCTCCCTCCTCCCTACAAAACATTAATATATATTTTTTTTTAATGTAATGGCTCGCAAAAAAGAACCTAACATTCAAATACCGCAGATTTTCAGAAACCATACTTGACTAACATGACCCATATACAAGAGAAAATGAAGCAGCCACCACCAGATGGTTCCCCTTCTAATCTTTTTTGCTTCATCCTGCACGTTCAAACCTCTCAAAGAGGTTGTTCATGTGTGTATTGGAGCACGAGTCATCCTCCGAATCCACACACTCTATGGTAGGAGCAGCACCACTACCTCTGTCTTCGTTAAAACTACACCGAGATGGTTTAGTTGATGTGCTTGCTATTCTCCTCCTTTTAGTACTATTAACGGGAGACTTCTCTCCACACTCTCTTCTGCCCCTCTTGTTTGTCAACACGTGAAGAATACAGGTTTCATCATCACTGTCGCTATCAAGCAACACGATGATTGCCTCTCTAGCATCAGAAGATGGAGGAGGCACTTTGCCACCCGATTGCATTGCACCTGCACCTGATGATGCATGTATAAGTTGGTTTATAGTGACTAGTGTGTAGTTAGAGCCTTGAATAAAACTCACAATATCTGCAAAAGTGAAACTCTAAAGAGAAAAAACCACTACTTAGAAGTTAAGAATTCAAATCAAACCAAATGAGCATCTGAAAAAACCATAACTTAGAAGTTAAAAATTCAAATCCAAATCCACTAAAGTACAACTAAATTGATGTGAAAGAAATAACTAACAATGCCTAACTGCCTAACCAAAAGGCTAAGCTTATTACTTCTTGTCCCAGTCCCAGCACACACAGTAAAACACCCATGTGCTAGCAGAAAGGAGCACCAGCCCAAACCTATTTATTATTTCTTCACATGGTGCGTATAAACGAGATACATAACAGAGTGGCTAAGAAAATAAAGTAGCAGCAGATGGTTTGGCTTGGTTTGGTTTGTTTTGTATGTATTTGTACAACTAACAAATTCCCATGCTAAACTTTCAGTGATTCTATGATTTAGGCCCCAGAATTGATTGAACTTGTAAATTATCAGGATAGAATCATAATTAAGAGAACGGAGTAAAATAATCCCAAATCACCAGCTAATGTCCACTGAAAAAATGAAGATGAAACACTGCACTTCTTTGCTAAAATGAAGTCAATAGTACCATGTTTCATCATGCACTCTCAAATTTGACAACTTGCTAGCTACAACATAATCAGTAAACCGAATGAAATAGAAATATTGTACATGCTTAAACCTCGATCAGTTTAGTTTTATACCTCCAACCCCCGGCTCTTGGCCTTCATTATCGTGGACAGTAGCTTTGCTTCCGTCAACAGCGGAATTGGAAGCAGAAGGATCTAAGTTTCTTACAACTGCAGCCATGTATATCCAAAATGTTACTCATTTGCAAAAATAACTATACATGCAGGAATTTTTTTATCATATTATTCATTGCAAGATAGGTTTAAATCAACAAAAGAAATCACCAGAAGTTGCAGGAACCTCAGGTGACGCCACAACCCTATCTTCACCATTGGAATTCACATGGTCATTCATCAAAGTGTTAGTCCCATCCTCAACAGAATTAGCTGCTGTACCAGATTTCTCAATCCAATTTGACAAAGTGGCAAGATCTTCCACATTCACATTAAACATTTTGGCAAGTGATGTCTCCATCATCAAGATCCTAGGATCTAGATTATCAAAGCGACTTTTATAAACTTCAACTGCCTTATTAGAGTCCATCAGCTTCGCTCTCAACTCACCAATGGTCTGTAAAGCCTCACCATTCTCGCGCTTCAGTTCCTGGACTACTTGATCCACCTCAGCCCCTTTCACCTTCAGCTCCTCTATAGTTTTATATGCATAAAGCTTCTTTTGCCCCAATACCTCAACCTCCTTTGCCATTTTGACGAGCTTTGCATCCGTCTCCTTGCATTTTCTACTGTTCCTTATCAGCTTCTCCTCGTTCTCTGATTTTTCACTCTCCAGTTTCTCAATTTTCTTCCTCATCTGGATAATCATTTCATCAAACTCCTCACATTTTTTACTAGTCCTTACCAACTTCTCCTCATTATCCAATTTCTGAGTCTCCAGTTCCTTGATTTCCCTCCCCATCTGGAGAATTTTAATATCTGACTCCTCACATTTCTGCTGACACTTCTTCAGCATGTGCTCTGCGTTACATCTCTCCAGCACCGTAAAGCTTTGAGTGTTCTCCAACAAATCAAGCTCTTTCTTCAGATCATCACAATCTCGCACAAGTTTTTCCATTTCAAATTGTGTATTCTTCTCCCGCTCCATCAATACGTTCTGCACCTGATTGAACTCGCACTCGAGAAACGAGTGCCGGATGAAATTGATGAGTTCCGGAATCGATGAGTCATTATTCATCGTTGGCAGAGCCATTTTCTTAAGAAGAAACTCAACAATGCAGTATTCAGCAACAGTGGAATGCTCTAATCTAGGCGTAACAGAGGTACTAAGCTATCAAAAAAACAGAGTTAGAAATGCAGAAAAATCAACAACAATCAAGATGAAAAGAAATTCCCACTAAGTCCGTACCGTATGAGATGAAGTTCTTGGAGAAGAAAAACATAAAATCCTATACAGTGTTTGCTTCTATTCCGGGTTGTGTAAACCGGCAACTTTTACCACCTGCAGAAAAGGATAATACTGGAGAACGTAAGTAAAACAAGCAGAAAAATAGAATCCAAACCAAACAATAAGAACGACTAAAAAAGTGGACTTGATTTTAACTTTTCTGGGCAAGTTGCGATATTTCCTTTATGCATAACAGAAGGGGTACTGTAATGAAGGCAAGGGGTTACATTTCTATATGTTTAAGCCCAACATTGCAGAAATGGGGATGGCTCAGTGAGTAGGGACGACAATTTAACCGCGGGTACCCGATCTTAATAGGGTAGATTTGAGAGGCATTTGATATCTACGGTAGATTCATGATTAGAATTTAATATTTATTTAGTTGGTGGGCATTATTCATATCCGCAAAACTCATATACCCGCATAAATTACCCATAAAATACGCATCTAAATCTAAGTTTTTATTCCAAGTAGAAAATTTAAGCGACGCTATCCTATAAGACCTATCTATCTGTGTGCGAGTGTGTGTGTTTCTGGGAGAGAGAGAGGAGAGGGTGGAAGAGTAGTCAGTAGAGGTGACAACTGACAAGTACAACTTTCTATACTCCATCTGTCCCACTAAATTAGACCCATTTGTATTAAAATAATACACTCATCTACTTTTCAAATGAGTCTAATTTAATGGGACGGAGGGAGTATAATATATGCTATAACTTGTTTTCTCATATGTTAATTAGTTGAATATTTAATAATATAAATTAGTCCAATATTCAATAATTAGAATTAAAATTTTAAAGCTTGTAATTAATACAATAAAAAATATTTGTTTGATAAATATTTTATTTAGAATAATGAAATTAAGAAAAATTAAAAGAAAGAAAGAATTATAATCAATCATATCGTAGTGATTTGGTTTGCTTGATTAGCTTTGATCAGGTGTGATTGATAAAATAATCAAACATAATCAAGTGTTTGGTTTGTTTGATTTGACTCGGGATAAATTATCCGGCCCGCATATAATTAATGAATTCGTTGATAAATCAACTCAATCTTGACTTGATTAGGCTTGATTTTGATTATTAATCAAGTATCATTCCAAAATGTAAATTTACAAAATTATTCTAATCAATTTTATTATTTACAAAAATATAAGTAAACACACACCCCACATATCTCTAGAAAGGGTAATTTCGGTATTATATATATTTTAGTCATAATCAAATAATTTAGCAAACATTATAATCAATCAAACTAAACACATGATTATATAAGGGGTAATAAGTATTATTCACTTTCATAAAATAAAGATAAAAAATATCCACTTAAAAATAAAAGATAAAAAATACTCAGTTTTTATAATAACATGATGCTGAATTTCATCATGTGCTCATGTTATTCAAGTTATTTTGAATTTGAATAACATGACTACATGATCAATTTTATCATGCTATTATAAAAATTGGGTATTTTTTATCTTTTATTTTAAGTGAGTATTTTTAATTTTTTACTTATCAAAATAGATATTTTAACATTTACCCCATTATATAATCCAAATAATTCAATCATCTCTTATCCTATCAATTTAATTTATCTCATCCACTAAATCAACGTTATAAATCTATAATTTATATTCCACAGCATTTCAAAACGACGGCTTTCGGCCCAGGCCCGTTCGATTGGGCCTAAGCCCGATTATCATGTGCAGACCCAAGTTTCAGCTGTAGGTTGTAGCTATAGATAAGGTTTTGATCTAAATCACCAACTCAACTATTAACAAAACTATTTTTATTAACATATTATTAGATTTAGTATAAGAAAGTTTAAAGTCAAAAATTTTAAATTCATTAAATTTGTATATCTTTTAATATATTTAAAAAGAAAGATAAAAATTAAAATATATATGGGACCAACCCACCATGATTTCCATAGTCAGGTTTGAGGCTTGCAAATTGTTAAGTTGATATTCAAATCCACAACAAAATATAGAAAATTTATGAAATCTTTAAATGAATTGGAGATAAGCAATCCTCTCCTATCACACGCCATGACAAGTGTAATAGTTCCAACTAAATTGTTGTGAACCTGATATAATGCAGATTCTATTATACTACGTGTCTTGTATCACCTCATGAGATCTGTCTAGACACCAAATAACAGTTTTTGACATCTGATCAACACTCGTCTCGTATCCTCATCACCTCTGAGCTTTGCTAACAACCTTCGATGGTTCTCTCTTCAAGTGTGCTCTTAGGATAATTATTCCCCTATCAAATCTAATATCGTCTTTTTCGTCTGACTATTTATTAAAGAGAGTATCTTTCTATTTAACTGAGAGAGTATGCTGATATTATTTTATATCACAAATAATATCTCATATCAAGTCTATGCATATAAAAAATTCTGACTCGACTCGTCCTATGCCCATTCTAAATGCTCTTTATCACTAGAATATGACCACAATATTTTTTTCTTCTTTAGTGAATGAAAAGACCAAAACCATTAATCTGAACCATATTAACTTGTGTTAATGACTTGAAATAATTATATATTAATAAAAGATTAATTATATATTCTCTGACTAGAAATTGTTACTCACATTATCTCAACATGCATATTAAGAAAATAGTTTGATTTAACGTGTATTATATATCCGTTCTTAATAACAAAATCATATTTTTTTGCTAACATCCATGAAAATGCCGTGATTTTTAATTTTACTAATTCTTGAGAGAAACAAAGAATGATTTTTATTGTTGTTTACTATGTAATTCAAAATAAGCTAATAATACGATTTTATTTTATAAGGTTTGAACATGCGCATGATTATTTTTGTGATAGAGGGAAGTCTCTTCTTGGATGACTAACCCCATGTTTTATTTCTATTGTTTAAAGAAAAAAAATGTTGATATACAAGACAATCTTTTTCAAATAGGAAATTGATGTGAATGTTATGTTAAAATATTAGGTGTGAAAAAGAAATATTAGAAAACAGCTGATGCTTACAAATATGTTTTGCATGGTGATATGCAATATTATTGCGTAACTGTGAAAGTTTTAATACTAAAATTAAAATTTCAACTTTGAAAGAATTTATATATTTTTGTTATAAGAATCCTTTATGACTACAACTTTTTGAGCTATATATATGATACAGTAAGATTTATTATATAAACACAAGGTTAATAATTTAAATAAGAATAATAATTCAGACATTAAATATTTGTAAGAAAAAACGTTATATTATAAATGAAACACCTAGCTAGCCTTGATCAACCTAGGAAGACAAAGCACGCCCAAAGACTTTGTGCTGGGTTGGGCCATTATGTGCGTGCACTATAGGCAACTGTATATGTTCCACAATTGCAAAACAACAAAACTTTGCTTTTACAAAAAAAATACCTTTAAGGTTCACTGGCATGCTAGTAGTGTTTTAGGAATGATGAGATGAGGAAGAGAATGTCAATTTGTTAGTTAATGAGAGTTCCAACAGTTGACCAAAAATGGCTTCCAAGTCTACCTCAAAGATGACACTGAGAAATCATTTAATTTTTTGAAAATATCCAATAAGGTATTAAGAGGGCTCAACTAATCTTGTGCAAGTTGGCATCTAGTTGTGTCATATCATTCAACTCCAATCAGATTTAAATGCAGTGGCCCATTTTACTCATCTTGACATCAAAGTTTGGGTTGCATCTTATTTGAGAGAAAGAAGTGCATAGATTTTTTGAACAAAAAACCGTTTAGATAGTGGAATATGCAATTCTATGTTGAGGTATAGTAAATCCAACTTCCTTTTGTAATAGAACTTTTGTACCTTTTCCAAACGTTTTTGGTGAGAAACTTTGTATTTCTGCAGCTTAGCTAGAGTGTAAATGCTACATGAACATGGTATCTTGAAGCTTTGTCCTCCTCTAGTTACAAAAATCGATCTTTTGGAGCCTTTTCGATTTTGTTGAGGATCTTGATACTTATTTTCTGGAGTTGGGAGAATCCATACTGTAACTAAGGTTTACTAGTTTGAGCAATCATGTGTCGGGAGATTCTTCTTTGTTGTGTTGTTGCTTTTCTTCAAGTTCTTGGTCTGGTAGCTGCTACAAATGATTGTAAGTTCTATCACTTTTTGCTCCAAGTTATGTTGCAATTGTCAAACTCTAGTTTGATTATAATTAGATTCACACACACTTGTGCAATTTTCTTTTTAACTATTTTGTGTATTAGTATGTTGCAAGAATAACTCTACTACAACCATGAATATATGTATATGGCAGAACTAGCACTTAAAAGAGTACATCAACACTTCGGTTTACAAAAAAAAAAAAAAGAAATTAAGTCAAAAGGGTTTTCTTTTACTTCCTCCTCATTATCTTATTCAATTTTCTTAGAAGAAGTTTTGCATAGATAAGCTTGTAACACAACACTTCTGTAGCTAATTAGTTCTCATTTGTTCTGATATGATACTCTGAGAAAGTGCAATATGTTTCTTGCAGATGTAGGAAACTCTGTGTAATTGTTTCTTTTGTTTTTCCAGCAAACAAAAAATCTTATTTCTTTTGTAGTGTTTCATTCTGCTCCGATATACTATCACAAGGAAATCGATCTCGTGTCGTGTGCATGCAGATGTTGCAATGAAGACTTTGATGGAAGAGTTAAATAACGTACCGCCGAACTGGGAAGGCGCTGATCCATGTGGAAATGGTTGGGAGGGGATTGGCTGCGAGGGTGATCGTGTTACTTCCATGTAATCAATTTCTTTAGTCAGAGTATATAAACTTCTAAAACAACTGTCTCAATGTCACAAAAACATTTTATATTTCAGTACTTTAACAAGCATGAACATAGGGGGACGGCTAGCATCAGACATTGAAAAACTATCTAGCTTGCAGATTTTGTAAGTTCTCTTATCCACTTTTGCAGTCAATCTACTTGTATGTTACCATATTTGTGCATTTTCTGATCCATCAACTTCTGTATAAAGGGACCTTTCATATAACAAGGATATCACAGGGAATCTTCCTTCATCAATAGGAAACTTGAAGAGTTTGTCAAGCTTGTAAGAAAATCATGTCATGAGATTTTAAGCAATCAGCTTATGCAAATCTATCCAACTTTTTTGAAAGGGGTACTTGTTTCTATATGGTATTGCAGAATCGTAGTTGGTTGTGGATTCACGGGTGAGATACCACCCTCAATCGGAGCTCTACAGAATCTTGTTTTCCTGTAAGCATATATCATGTCTTTTCGAACTCTAGGAGTAGTCGAGAATAGCTCTAAGCCGTTCGTTTTTGTCCTCATCGGTGTAGGTCTCTCAACTTGAACAACTTCATTGGTGAGATACCGGCTTCTATTGGCAATTTATCGAGTCTCTATTGGCTGGACTTAGCTGATAACAAGCTCACCGGGAGCATCCCCGTGTCCGTGGGAAGCACGCCTGGTCTTGATATGCTTGTCAATACAAAGCACTTGTATGTCTTTATACATCACATCTTCCGCAGTTTAGTTTCTTCTTCTTTTTGCAAGATAACTCAAAGCAATAATATTGTTATGCAGCCATTTTGGAGGGAATCAGTTGTCTGGTCCTATTCCACCTAAGCTATTCTCAAACTTGACTCTTAAACACTTGTAAGAACCTACTTAGAAAGATGTCCTAATTCATACTAACTCATTTAACAGTATTAAGGCATGCAAATAGTACTTACTTTTGTAGATTATTCTAAGTTTATTGCATTGCAGGCTCCTTGAAAACAATTCACTCACTGGTAGCATTCCATCCACTTTGGGACTAGTACAGAATTTGGAGGTTATGTAAGTAACAATAATCATATAATTTTCTGTAGCAAACAATATATAGTTTCTGATGAAAATTGGCAACAGACGGCTTGACAAGAACTCGTTCACGGGAGCTGTTCCAGACAACCTCAACAACCTCAAAAAACTACAAGAATTGTAAATATTCATAAACCATTCTTCCATATGCTTCATGTCTGGTTGTAGCATCGAGTTTGAAATTCCTTAAATGTATACCTAATGAACTTTGCAGGTACTTATCAAACAATAAGCTGACGGGATCTTTGCCTAACTTAACTACCATGGATTCCCTCAACTATGTGTATGTCCAACAAAAGTCTACATTCAACTATTAGCATACTTGTGTTGTACTAATGATGAATTTTTGTATGTTATGCAGGGACTTGAGCAATAATTCCTTCGATGCAACAGATGTTCCTCCATGGTTCTCATCTTTGCTGTCTTTGACTACATTGTATGTCTCTCTCCATTTATGGTGTGCTTATATCGATCTTACTTCTTTCTTTCTGTGATGATGTAATAGTATCAAACTTTTCAGGATGATGGAGAATACACGCATTAGAGGGGAGCTTCCTGTTTCCTTGTTTGGCCTTGCTCAATTGCAAACTGTGTAAGTAGAGGCGCTTCTTTCTTGCTAGTTTAATCCATGTATGAGAAACTATGTTCACTTATGTTTTGACATTGTTAGTGTATTGAGGAACAATCAGATCAATGGTACGCTGGATATCGGCACCCAACACAATGACGGACTGGAGCTGATCGATCTGCAAAGGAACTTCATTGATTCATTTACTCAAAGATCTAGTTACACTGCTGAGATCATGCAAGTTCCTCCCTCCACTTCTAATACTATCTTGTTCATGTGTTTATTTTGATGAGCATGTTTTGATTTGTACTCAGACTCTTGGAGAATCCAATATGCGATGAAGGCATAGCACAAGATTACTGCACTATTTCTCATAACCGGACTAGCAATACATACGAGACACCAAATGAAAATTGCACACCATTGCCATGCAGCTCAGGACAAATCTCTAGTCCAACCTGCGAATGTGCATATCCTTACTCGGGGACCTTGAAATTTCGGGCGCCTTCCTTCTCCAACTATGGAAACAAGAGTTTGTTCAAGAATCTCGAGCAAGAGCTTATGAAGTCATTCACGTCTCACAACCAGCCAGTGGATTCAGTCTCCCTTGCAAATCCAGTCAAGAATGGAATGAACTACCTTGAGTTGGATCTTGAAATCTTCCCCTCTGATCCGCCTGTCTTCAACCGTACAGAGCTTTCCAGGATAGGCTTCATACTGAGTAATCAAACCTTCAAGCCTCCAAAAGAATTTGGACCCTTTTATTTCGAGGCAAAAGTATATCAACACCTTTCAGGTAGCTTACTTTGTTGGGATAACATAAAATTTGACATGACTGCATGCATTAAGGGACTACTATTAATGTGTTGTTCTTTTCTGCAACGAAGGCGTGAGTCCCGGTACGCATGTAAGCAAGGGAGTTATCATTGGAGCAGCAGTTGGTGGAAGCATTCTGGTTCTGCTGTTGATTGTGGCGGCAGTCTATGCGCTTCGACAAAAGAGACTAGCTAAAACAGCCTCTAAAAGGAGTGATCCATTTGGTATATATACAAGGCTGCTAAGTCATATTTGGTATTCCTAATATGTTTGCATGTTTATCATTTGCTGAGTATCTTGATTCTTGCAGGATCATGGGACCCCACTTCAGACAGTGGGGGTGTTCCACAGTTGAAAGGAGGCAGAGGCTTTTCATTTGAGGAAATCAGGAAATACACAAACAACTTCTCTGTAGCTAATGAGATTGGAACTGGTGGCTATGGAAAGGTGATTTCAATTACTATTTACTCAAGAAGTGTTTCACTCAGATTCTTTCAGCAAAGATTTTTGAAGTTATATTTGCTTGCACTTATCCTAGGTGTATAGAGGGACACTTCCAAATGGAGAGTTAGTTGCAATAAAAAGAGCTCAGCAAGGGTCAACACAGGGGGCTGTGGAGTTCAAGACTGAGATTGAGCTTCTCTCAAGGGTTCATCACAAGAACGTCGTTGGTTTGGTTGGTTTTTGCTTCGACAAAGAAGAACAAATGTTGGTATACGAGTATGTCACCAATGGCACGTTGAAGGAGAGCCTCACCGGTACTTATATCCTCTTTCTGGAAATAGTTGTACATGTATGCTATTTGCTTAGTACAAGTCAGTTAGGCAGAACATGATCTCTAACAGCATGTTATCACTTGTAGGGAAATCTGGGATCAGATTGGATTGGTCTAGAAGGCTTAAAATAGCTCTTGGAACTGCCAAAGGTGTGCAGTATTTGCATGATCTAGCAAACCCTCCCATCATACACAGAGATATTAAATCGAACAATATCTTGTTGGACCAACGTTTGAACGCCAAAGTAGCCGATTTTGGTCTCTCAAAAGCTAAGTTGATGTCCGAAGTGGACAAGACTCATGTTACTACTCAAGTAAAAGGCACGATGGTGAGTAGTACTAGTACTTTTCGATCTCATCATGTTTATCTACCTCTAAAATGTAACACTTCTGTTCTAGGGATATTTGGATCCGGAATACTACATGACACAACAATTAACAGAAAAGAGCGACGTGTACAGCTTTGGGGTGGTGATGCTGGAGCTTCTAACATCGAGAACTCCTATAGTGAAGGGGAAATACGTCGTGAGGGAGGTGAAGGAGCTGCTCGACAAGAGCAAGAATTTGTACAACTTGGAGTCCATCCTAGACCCGATAGTCGCCTCAAACACGGCACCGGGTAGCGTGGAGAGGTTTGTTGAGTTGGCGCTGAGGTGTGTTCATGAGATGGGTGTGAACAGGCCTAATATGAGTGAGGTGGTGAAGGAGATAGAGAATATAATGGAGTTTGCAGGGCTGAATCCTAGTAATGAATCTGCATCAACCTCGGATAATTATGAAGGAGTAAGCAAAGGTTCCAAGAATCCTTACACTAATGAAAGCCTGTTTTCCGACAGTGGGGTTCATTCTCATGTGAAATCTGAGTCCTAAGTAGGGTTTTTGTGTGTGTGTGTGTTTTCCGACAAGAATCGCAGGGTTCATTCTCAGGCGAACTCGGAATCAAAGTAGGGCTTTTCGGTGTGTATTATTAAGCATACTTCTGCGAAACAATTGCAGCCTGGTTTAGAAATCTGTAATAAGTGTGCTTACCTGCCAGAGCTAAGAAGGATTCTTTTATTCTTGTCAATGGGAGATGGAATTGTTCATTTGTTTGAAGAGATTTTATTTAAGGGGAAGATTTTGATTTTCCATTTATATATACAAACTACAATTTTATAAATCCAAAATCTTAGAGGTGATGGTAACAGGAAAAATATAACACAAATCAATATACACAAGGCTTTGGCAATATCAATTATGCAATAGAACCAAAGTTCTTTTTGCAGCTTAATAATCTAGTGTACGGAAAATTCCAAAACATAGTAAGATAGATGTCCAAAAATAGTCACAGCAGTGTTAGCCAACTAATCATCAATCTTCTGCTTCTTCCACTTGTATGCCGCTTCCAAAATTTTGAGATTTGTGGTCTGTGTTTCTTCTGGGAAAAGGTAGTCAGTATACTCCTCGTCCCTGCATGTGATCAATTTGTCAGAATGTGTTGAAACCAATGGATTTGAAAAAGATGCTCAGTAACACAATCCTTTACCCAACATCGTTTCTTCCCATGTTTTAAGTCAAGTTTAGGAAGAAGACGTTGGAATTCTTAAAACATTCAATAGGAATCATATTCATATTAACCGACCAAGACCTAATAACTATAATTGCTAACAATTCTAAGAAGCCAATAAAGATGCGACTGTTGCCACATGATTTTCCATGGTCGCAAGGATCAGTCACTCGATTCAATCACAATAAATAACAAAAGGCAACACGGAGATAGGTAAAAGGATAAAAATGCATACCTAGATTGACCATCTTCAGTTTCTACGTGCCTTCTCCTTTTCAGTTTCTTTGGAAGCTTAGCCCGCACCAAATCCACGTCACCAAGCTCGCCAAAACTCCTCTCCGTGTCCAACCACTCTTTCAAAAGCATTGCTCTTTCTTCTTTCAATTCAGGGGCGGAAGTTCTAAAATAGCTGAGGGCCCTTTCAAACACAGCTGAAGAATGGGGGAGAGTGTGAGGTCAAATTCATGAAGCTGGTAAGACTTAACATGACATCTACAGAAGATAAAAATAGATACGATGTTGCAAAAGATTGACTCATCTTAACCATTGTATTTTTCTTACCTCTGGCACGTTGAAGGCATTTCTTCTTATATTCACTCTCAGACAAGTCTGAGTCCACGAGCTCTTCCATAGCAGAAGCCTCAAACTTGGCATAACTGATCCACACCTTCAAATGCTTTGTTCTGCTCAAAAGCCTCTCATAAAGAGCTCTAGTTCTTTCAAACTCGGATTCAGAAATCTCAAAGTCAATATATGCCTGTTATCAAAAAGGTAGAAGATCAATAAAGTGATAAACATATATCCAGTCACTTCACTATGTAGCTAATTATAAAAAATACGTCTAATGTCAGCAACATGCAGAGACTCAAATACCTTCCATAATAACTCTGGCATATCTAGAGCAGGTTGGTCGATTGCAAGTTCAAAAAGAGCTCTGGCTCGTTCAGTTTCGGCCAAGGATCGCTCTAACTCAGCATACTTGCTCCATGCATAGCAGTTTTCTGGAGACCACTCCAAGTACTTTTCATAAAGTTTCCTGCACCTTTCTATATTACCGAGTTGCAACTCTATCTCGATGTACTTCTTAAAGATCTGCTTGCAGAATGATACGTTTTAGAGTACAGTTCAAGGAAAACCAGAATAAGAACCAAAAAACTTTATATGAAAAATGTAACATACCTTATCTTTGGGAGCCTTACCAATTGCTGACCCCAATATTTTCCTAGCCCAATCAATATTTAATTGGCGTATTTCAAATTGTGCAGCCATCAGCCAAATCTTTGCAAAAGAAAACTTCTCGTGAGGAATCATCTTCAGGCACAAGCTGCTCAATTCCAAAATGTATCAGAAAAGTTATCGGCGACATCATCACATAATTTAATAAGATACGATAAAGAACTCAATTGGGGCAACAAGGAGTCTCATACCTAAAGAATAAATAGCCACAAATATGCTACTGAAATAGAAAATGAGATCTTACTTGTATATGTCTCTTGTTCGGTCAACATCCTGGGCGTCAAGCTCCTCGTACAGCGCATAATTAATCCTGACATAACATAAATTCAATCATCAGAAAACAATAAATACAGTACATCCAACTGAATATCAGCTACGACTTCACTTAGCATCCAATATGGACATAATCACATAAACGTTGAAGCATCAAACTTACCACATGTATATGTACCGCTGCCAGTAGCGCTTCTCCTGTGCAGGAGGCAAATTTGCTATCGCTCTCTCATACACATCCTCAACCCTATGTCTTTCCCCACAACTCTCTTCCAATCGAATATAATCAAACCACACATCATAATTAAGTGGGTTCTTCCTGACCTCATCTTCATACTGAAACCTCCTCTTTCCTACAATAGCATCCTCAATTCCTTCCCTGTCACCATATTGCTTCTCAAATGCAACAAACTTCTTGTACAGATCTTCTGCCCGTCCCTTCGGAATATGATCCAATGCAAATTTATAAATGCATCTGGCTCTCTCTGTCTCCTTACATTTCTCTTCAAACTCCGCAAAAGCCACAAACAACTCCTCAGCCTCCTCATCATCGCCCAACTTTTTCACAGCCCTCTCATAACAATTCCTAGCACGCGCTATCTCTCCGTTTTTCATCTCAAACTTGGAAAACCTAATCCAAGCACTGACCTTTGGGTGGCAGTCCACAAAGCGCTCAAAAATCTCTCTCGCCCTCTCGACCTCGTTATACCTGAGCTCGAACTTTATATACGAGAGCCATCCTTGCTGATCAGGCATCCACTTCATCCACCTCTCAAAAATCTGCCTTGCTGCAGCCACATTCCCCAGAACCTCCTCCATGTGAATGTACTTGTACCACAACTGATCCACCCTCGGCAACAACTGTGTTGCACGATCCCATACATTCCTAGCGTGGTTGACAAACTTGTTCTTCATCTCGAAATCGGCATACTTCAACCACAATGTATGGTCCCTGTAATCCACCTCCAGCGCGCGCTCCCACACTGACCTTGCTCGGGCGAAATCCTTCTGAGATTCTTCCCACTTGGCATACTTGACCCAGACACTCTTGTTCCACCGAACTCTTCGGATTAAGTCTTCGTATTCCTTGCGTTTCCGGAGCCGGTAATCTCCGAGCTCGGTGGCGTCGGTTATCTTCTGCTTGGGCGGCCGGATTTCAGCCTCCTGCCGCTCACGGGCTTCACGGAGGATTTGCTCGGCAGTGATTTGAACCGATGCCGGCGTCTTGTTCTTCACGCGGGTGGGTCGGGGAAGCTTCACCTCAGTCTCTTTCTTCGTTAGGTATCCCAAATTCGGATCGGAATCTCTGGCGTTCGCCATGGTTGCGAGGGTCTTCCTTTCTGATCTGCAATTCAACAAATTATGACTTGGATTGAGTTTAGATTTAGGGTTTAGCGCTATGAAAGTTTGGGGGAGATATATAAAGAGAACAAATTATAGAACATTTGGCCCACGGGAAAATATTTATAGATATTAAACATATACTATAATTTTATATTATAATATTTTAATTTTTAAAGTATATTCTATCTTTGATTGAATTTATAAATATAAAGAATTTATATGTAAATAAATTACATTTTGAGTGAAAAATAAATTACACATAACTTTAGAATATTAGTTTCAAGTAGCTTTTTTATTTGTGATGGTAATCCCGAAAATAAAATTATTTTTTTAACTTTATAAATGTAATAGTTAAAATATTCGAAATATTTACATCATTCAAATTGTGAAAAAAGAAAAAACAATAGAGTGCAACCATGTGGTATTGAATTTGGAGTATTTTTTACAGAAAATTTGAAGAAATTAATACATAAAAATTGAATATTTGATTTAATGATTTGAGAAGTACACTTAGATGAATCACCGATTGACATTCTTAACTTAGCTAATAAAGATATCCGTGAGATTAAGTTCTACTTCCAAAAGATTGGGACAATCATTTAGACACATTGTTTCTTAGTACATCTCCTCACATGAGAAGAGGATAATGATATAGTCACTAATTTTGCCATGAAAGATCTAGCAAATGTTCTCAAAAGCATAAACTTCTTCTTCATAAAAAAATGGCTTCCTAAAGAAAGGACTATAATTACTACATGGATTTTTCATTCATTATCGTCTCAATGCATCTTGCAATCTCCTTAACCATGACACGTGATTCCGCAGATGAATCAAACAATTCTAAAGAAATTGAATATCACAAAAAAATTATCATGAAGCAAATTTAGGAGAACAACAAACATGAGTGTCAATGACATTCACAACATAAGTATTTGTTGGAAATAAATAAAGCTAAACAAAGAAACAAAAATAAAACTTTCCAAAGAAACATAATCAATGCTGCTACTTAATCTCATAGTAAACGGCCCTAATTATTTCTTCTTTGTCTTCTAGTGACTATAGAATCCATCTCTAACATAAACATGAAGCGTTGCAACCAAGTTTATATATTTGGAAATCACATATAACATAAATAGCTAATCCAATCGATCTAACATTTTCAAATATCATAAAAATAAAAATAATTACAGACAAACATAAAGAGTCTAATCGGAACACAAAAAATCTGCGTCGAAATAGGAAGGTGAACCTCGTATATCAATCACTCGTCAGATTGCACAAGTTTTGAACGCTCCAACTCCTGCTTATAACAATATTGAAACCTAAGATGCCCTGCCAAGCTAGATACCACTAAACTTTAAAACAAATCATAGAGAAAAAATGATTCAAGAATTGAAAATATATGAAATCGATAAATGCCGAGGAAATCGTGCGTATTTAGAACAATCACGCCAAAATTAGTTTTTTACCTAGTAATAAAATTTAAAATGCAAAAACATATTTCAAGTAAAAACTCTATGCAAGAATATATTAAAACCTCGTTACTGGGGTTTCGAACGAATTGCTCAGAAACAGCGCGCTACTCCTTGCGATAAGATTGAGACGAAGATGAAGACATCAGCTGCATTGGAAATCCACCATTTACCACGGCAGTTGGAGTCGCCATCAATACAAAGGTAAAAAAATATAGTAATACTTTTTTTCCCAGATACATTCCTAATTCCTCAATAATTAGTATATATATAGATTAGTCTTGATTTAATGGGAAAAACTAAAATAATTATTTTGATAAAAATATAAAAATATTCACTAAAAAGATTAGGACTGTTTAAATGGGTGCAACTAAAATATTTAGTTTGATAAAAAGAAAATATAAAATTATTCACTAAAAAGTTTAGGTCGGTTTGAATGGGTGAAGCTAAAATATTTGTTTTGATAAAAAATATATATATAAAAATATTCACTAAAAAGATTAGATCGATTTAAATGGGTGAAGCTAAAATTTTTATTTTGATATAAAAAAAATTATAAATATTCACTAAAAATAAAAAGTAAAAATTTGGACTCTGAACTCAATACTTATTGCCTTAAGCATAAACCTTACTACCACCAGACTAACACACGCACGGTAATTATTCAATTTATTACCATCATTTTTCCCTTCTACTTAGAAATGACAATAGGTCGAGATAGGTCGGGTTTCTCTATACTTATGTCTGGCCTATGATTTTACAGATAGGTACATGGCTTTATTGGGTTTGGAATTCAAGTTTATGTGGGTCAGGTGAACTTCGGTCAGTGTATTCATATATTTATTATTATATGTATTTATATATTTATTCACTAAATATTTTAATTATATGAATATTTAAAAATTTATTTATGTACTCATTTAATTTATTCACTTTTCAAATTTATATAAGTAGATGAACAAATTTATCTTACCCCTGTTTACCGACCTTTTTGAATTATATGAATTATAGATAATTTTACCGACCTTTTTAAATTTCAGAAATATTATCATTTTGCTATTTTTTCTATTCGCATTAATTAATTTGGTTATAATTTTTCTAAAATCAAGTTAAGTTTATATTGAAGCGATTCCTTACCCGCAACAGGTATAATTTAATGCGTATGTCGTTGGTGTGACAATGCCACGTAAGCATACCAATGGCTATATATAAGTCTTTTATTAAGTTGGACCTATACTTTTGTTTCCGGTAAAGTTATTTATACTCAAATTTTGATTTACTCGTTGGATACTATGCACTTGCAAAAAAATTGTAGAGAAATTTGACATGAAAATGGTGTTAGGTAAATAATCTTTGTACAGAATTTGGACAGGGAACTGTCTTTTAAAAGTTTAAGAAAAGTTGAAACAAGCAAAAGAGGGGGAATGAAGTACGACCAAGTAAGGAATGAGGTCCAATAATCAAACTACTTTATTAATTCAACCTACAATTTCAAATTAGAAAGAGGGCGCTATTAATAGGAAGCGTCGTGATCATGCAACTTAACAATTCTATCCGACATACTACATATTTATAGAGATAGAGATGTCGTTATTTCAATAGTTTGATATTACAATTTTAGTAATAAGAAACCATAAAACTAAAAATAGTTCATTTCACCGTTCTCTTCAAAATGTTCCCTCATGGGATTTGCTTCATCCAGATTGACATTCTTCACGACTCTGCAATTTTTTCAGGTAATCTTGGTTTACATAGTCATCAGCTCTTCAAAGAAATATACGTACATACATATACACATATACCTATGTGTGTGTATCTGTGAAAATAATTTTTTTATGCATTCATGACAAAATGAAACGTCATTATATTTGATCAAATTCGTCAATGGATTTTTTTTCCCTGCTCACGAGTAATTCAAACCTGGAAAATTTTGTTTGGATTTTCATTGTAAATATTAGATCAGGATCACGCACGTTGTGTACGCATTCTGATCCCATCATGTAATGCAATCTTGGATCCATGTTGGATGTTTTTATTTATTAAAAATTTATAATCCATAATGTCCATGTTATGATTAAGTATCTGCTTATCTCAATTAATAATAAATCTTCCAACATGAGATAGATTTTTTTTTTTTTAATAAATATATTCCATGGTGTCTCTCGTATATATATAGACATGGTGTTTTCAGACCAAAAAAAGCAAATGAAATTCAGGTGTTAGGCAATGAACATAATATTTTTTTGGGGCTACACAATATGAATCATATTTGAGTTTCAAGTGAAAGCTTATCTTCTTCTCAAGCAGCAGCACTCATCCTTTCAAGTGTGGGAGCTTAGCAAGATTACACAGTGCTGGTAGATTAGAGCAATGAAGTCCTTTGAGAATCACATCAATCCCGAGAAAGAAGAGCAACTGAGACGGGAGAAAATAGGTACATTTCAAATAAATAAAAAACATGCTTAATCTTAAACTAGTATCATGAGCATGGCTATTATTCTAGACTGGAATAGAAGTAAAATAAAACTATGGTAAAAATGGGGCAGTGTAGGAAAAAATTTGAGTGGGCATTCTTTTCTACTTGTAATGTGCAAAGAAGTGAAGGTTCTATCAAACAAAAAGAAAAAAGAAAATGCATTCAAGAAACTGAGGAGTTTTTGTGCTGCAGATGTTGAGAATAAAGTAAAGAGGATTTTGAAGCTCGCGAAGGGCATAAATAGCAACAAAGAAGGGAACTTGAAGAGAGAAATAGTCCATCTAGTTGAAGATTTCCATCAGCATTATGAATCACTTTACTCTCTATATGAAGATCTAAGAGGGGAGGCGAAGAACAGCGTTCATGGCAGAGATGATGGTTCTTCTACTCCTGATTCAGAGATTTACTATTCGCCAGCGGAAGTGATGCATAAAAACACAAGCAGTGAGACACATAGTGATGATGAAATATCAGATGTGGAGCACACAATCCTCAAGGACAAATTAACTTCTTCAAGTGAAATAAAAGAGTGCTTTGGCTCACAGTCCCAAGAAACGAACAATTTTTTCAAGGATCTGAGGGTTCAAGACGAAGAGCCAAGAATAGCAGCAGCTCAGACAAAGGATTTAGATGGAGAAGTTGAGCGTTTGAAGTTTGAGATTGGAAGTCTTTGCTCGCAGAAAAAGCAATGGCGAGAGGAGGTGGCATGCAAGGCGAGCGAAGCCGTGCAGATGAAAGAGAGGATATCAAGACTGAAAGGCCGCGTGCTGGAACTTGAATCCACATGCAAAGAGAAGGAATGTCTGAAGCATGAAGTGGAAGCTCTGAGCCACGAGAAAGGGGAATTGGAAGAAAGGCTGTATTGTGAAACCAAAGAAAGGACTATCGAAATGGAGGGCCTAATGGAGCAAGTTGATTGCCTGCATCAGGAGCTCGTATCTGTCAACACTCAGAAGGCTGAACTGGAGCTGGAACTCAAGAAGAATTATGGAACCATATACTCAAACCAGCTTCAGGGTAGGATCGGGGAGGCGAAACTTCAGGTAAAAGGCAAAAAGGGCAATATGGAAGAGCAAATAGCCAAAGCAAGCCAAGAATTTAATCAATCAGCAGCTGAAAAGCACGAGCTCCTACGAAAGATGTCTCAGTTACAGACATCTCTTTTGCTTAGCGAGAGAAAGCAATCAGCTCAGGAAAAGAAGTACAAGCTATACGAAGAAGATTCGAGGTCTCAGATCAAGTGTTTGAACGAAAAGGTCAAGAATCAGCAGAGCATGATGGAAGCCTTACACAAAGAGAAAAAGGGTTTGCAGGTGGAATTGCAAATTTTGAAAAATGAGAAAGAACGATATTCGATGGAGCTTGAGAAACAGAAACAAGAGTTCCTGCTGATCAAATCCAAGATGGATAAGAAAAACACTGAACTGATCACCAGGATTACTGATCAGCAGCAAACGCTTCTCGAGTTAGGGGAAGTTGTGAACAAGTTGAGAGCTGGGAACATGAAAGCTCACCCCAACTTCCAAATGATGGAACAGAAAATAGAAGATATGGCCGAAGATTTCAGGAAGCAGTTCGAAGATAAGTGTCGGGCCCTGAGCCGTCGGATCAGGGCTGCAGAGAAGATGCATGTTGAGAACAAAGAGTGGTACCTGAAGAAGAACGAGGACTACAAGCAAGAAAGGAAGGTTGAACAAGATACAATGGAAATGGGACTCGGAAACATAAAGGACGTGTCACGAACAGCAAATGATGTGCTCATTTCACTTGACATGATAGTCCTCAAGTTCGAGGAATGCAACGAGAATTTCATGACCAGAATTTCCAAGACTTCATGTGAGGTGAATTACGCCAAGGACTGGGTGAGGAGGAAGAACAACGCGCTTCTGCAAGTGAAGCATGACCTAGACGAGTTGCTGGACCAGCTTGACGACAAGGAGGGTGAGATATTGGAGTTCAGGGACAGGGTCGGGAAGTTGGAGCATAAGTTGAGAGAGATGGAGAAAAGGGTCAGAGAGAAAGATAATGGAATGAAAGAGCTACATGAGGAGAAGAGAGAGGCAATAAGGCAGTTGTGTGTTTGGATTGATTATCACCGCTGTAAAACGAATTATTACAAGAAAATGATGAAGAGGTTGCCTCAGATGAATCCACAACGTCAGATGGTGTCTTGACAACATTTACTACAAAAGGTTTGGAGTAATTTCTGGTTCCTGAAATACATTTCACGTCTAGATTTTTTTCCCCTAGTGAAAGAGGAAAGGCTGACGGGCCTAGGAAGAATAAGACAATGTAGGCTCTAGCCCTGTCAAACATAATAAGCAGCAAATCAACTGCAGTTAGGCACATAATGATACAATTATGTGGTTGTTTTTATTGGCCAATTTTTGACCAGAATGTTTTCTACATTGCAATAGCTTTGTTCTTTCCCTAATTTTCTTCATTTCGGGTGCCCCACACGAATAATATTTTCTTCTTCAGTAGCCAAACCGTATCAGTCAAAAAGAGCACACAGAGCTTCAATTATTCATACACTAACAGCAATTTAGCCAAGTAAATCGACTTGAGACAATCTCATTTTTCCTATTGCAGCAACAACAAATTAAGTATGATAATACAAAGTTGCTACTCATAAAAGCTAGGTCACCAAAAATAATCCACAACTGATTACCATATCAAAATAGAACCATATATAACAAGAAGCAGCACATGAATACCACTTACATTATGAGGCTTAGCTCTCCGGTCTTTCTTCGAACATCTCATCTGCAATCTTACTCACGGTCTCCCTTGGATGACTGATGTTGTTTAAAGAGTTCGAATGAAAATCACTCTCACCCACGCAATAAATCCAGATCATCGGAGCAAAAGATGTGACGCCCCATCAACTTTTAGGCTGTTTGTTGCATTAATCTGGATTCATGCTGCCTTTTGAACTTCATATGGGGAAACTTTCCATTGTATTCTATATCCCCGAGAAATTAACGGCTCAACCGCTGCAAATTTGAAACTTTGTTGATGATATAGGAAAATTTAAGATTGAATTGATCAAATCTTATTCTTTCATGGCCTTCTTTGTGTTGTCCCTGCATGGGATGGGATGGGACGAGTCACGATACTAAACAGTAAAGACCCTACGGATTGGCGAAATTACCCTTTCCCAAATAGTCAACCAAATTCATGTTTGATTTTCGTATTTTAGGAGTAGTTATTCAATAAAATTATACACGTTACGTAACTTACATTAAACAAGTCTCCTCAAGAAAAATTAAGCCAAAAGGTATGGATATGGGATGGTCAGTATGCTGTAATGATATGTGATGGAATCATCATTCCTCGTTTCATTCTTAAAGGGATGATTAGTATGTTGGAATGATCTGTAATGGAATGAGCATTCCTCATTTTTTTAACTGCCCTTCTTATTAGTAATTGTCGAAATTTATTTTGATTTTTAAAAAATTAATTGTTATATATGTTCTAGAAATGACTTATTAAATTATTTTTTTGAAAATTTCATGCGGGTTAGGTCAAGCCGGGCTGTCTGAGCCGATCTTGGTCTATTGGGTTAAAAGAAAAAAACCAATCAATATATTTTTTTAATTAGTTTTTTTGCACAACCAGCAAATAATGATAATAACAAAAAATTAATTTCATGAAAAATGGTATTCGGTTTGAAAAGTTTATGAATATATTCGAATATAATTTTAACATGTCAAGTTTCGAATAGTTTGCGAACTTATATACGAATCTCTTGTGGCAATAAAAGTGGTTACTTTCCTAGAAAATAAAAAGTTTTATCTTTAAAATACTTCTCTCTACTTTTTTAAAACACAACACTTTACTTTTTTAATCTTCGTGCCGAATCTCTTGTGGCCGTATTTATCGGAATGGAAGGAGTATTTATTTATTCGCAAAGGACTGTTGCTGAGCTGGCTTTCCATATAAGCACAAAAAGTGCAGTGGCTGCAACCAGATAAATCATAAAAATATTATCTTTATATACTTTTAAGAATATTATACAGATAAATAATACTCCTACTATAAATTTATTAATTATATCATAATTTAATAATATTATGTATATAAATAATACTTTTTTATTAAATGTATAATATAATTTAATATTTATTTAATAATATTGATATTAGAATTTATTCTTTATTTTTGATCTGATATATATTTTTAAAAATTATTTAATTTAGAATGTTGCATATTGAATAAAATTAAATTTGGATCGTATTTGATTTATTATATTTAATTAAATTATGTGCATAAAATAAAAATTTTTATTTGTATAAAGATGAATTGAACAATAAATTCTTATACGGAAAGTAATAAAATAATAAAAATAAAATTTATTGTAATATGTATATTTATATAATATTACAGCAGATAAAGTTAAGTTGTGTTTGTAGATAAACTTTGACAGCTCGTCATTTGTCCCATACATTCTTCACCAATTCAACGTCGAGAATTTCAAAATGGCAGTTGAAATGGCATTCTCGATATTTCATAGAAATCAGAGAGTGAATTTCAAACACAAATAACTCCAAAACTTCCACGTCCTCCTCTCCGCACCCAATGAAATTAGCGCTAATTGAAGTGGCAGTCTCTTTCTTTCCCTCTCTAAAAAAGGTGGAGAATTTGTTAATATTCTCCTGTTTATTTTTTATTTCCTTTTCCCCTCTGGTTTTGCTAACAATAATATCCAGCACACCATTTGATTCTCTCGTGTTCAAGTTTTAATGTTCTATTACTCACAAACACACCTCTCTCCCTCTCTCTATAAGGTTGGATGATCTCACAGTCAGCTTGAGGCTGCCGATGCACGAAAGCTGGTTTAAGGTAAATAATTTATTGGTTAATCGAGATCAACTTTCAATTTATTTATTTCTTTTGCTTGATCAGCTCGTGCTATGCCTGGAACATGTTTGGCGTTATTCATCGATTTATGGGTTGATTATTGTATTGAGTGCTCCTGAATTCTAAATGCTGATTGGACGAATTGAAATTGAAACCGATCGAATTGTTTCGTAAGTTTATCTGCGTTGAGTTTGTTAGTTACTGTCTCAAACTTGACCGTGAACTCGTTAAGCTTATTTCTTCTCCATCAGTTGCGTTTCTGGCAATTTCCTAGATTCATGCTGCTGCCTCACCTTCTTCCTTTTTTTTTCTTCTTTTTTTCTGCTCTTGTTTTTTTGTGTGATAGATCACGTTTTTAGGATGACAACAAGGATTAAGATAAGTCTACGAGAGTATTACCGATCTTTTGTATACGTCTCAGAATTTAGCGATAATTTCTGGCATATTTTTAGTATTTCCTTTTCGTGTATGTCCACGATCGTTCAATTTTATAGGGAATGTAAGTTGTTTGCGTTTCATAACATATAGGTAAGGCTATAGGCGTAGCATTATCCAATCAAACACAAAATTGGTGGTCGAAAATGATAAAATTGAGATTAATTAGGTCCGTAATTACCTGAGAAAAAACAAAGAATAAAAAGTCTTTTCGGGAAAAGTTAAATTGAAGGACCAAATTGATTGTTTTATTTATGTTTCTTTTTTTCTTATGAGTTGCATAACTTACTCGAGAATGAGTATGCATATATTCAAATTCTGGCCCAATTTGATGATATAGTTGTCTCTTTAGAGTAACAACTATAAAATTTAGTCATTTATTAAATGAAACAATACTATATTAGTGGTTACGAACTTACGCAGGCTAGTGACATATACCATAATTTAACTTGAATTCTTAAAATTTCTATCTTCTTTTGCCTCACGTATAATAGTTTTAAGAGACTCTATTAATGGAAAATGTTAGCAATTGACCGAATGAACTTCATAGTGAACCGGAAATTAATAGGCCATGTGTAACATATATAAATCACATGGTCTGTCCTAGCATGAGACATTAATTTCACAATAGAAAAAGGAAAATAAAACAAATTGTCTGATCAAATTTTATAACTGATGCAATGATGAAGAATTTTTGTCATCTCCTTATCAGTTGTCCCGCATATTATTTTTACATATTTGACTTATATTGCTTAAAAATTGTTTAGAGATAAAGTAGGATTAATATTTACTCTGGTCTTATAAAAAATTATACGAATACATTAATTTATTATTTACTTATTAAAATATGAAATATAGTGGAATAGATTAATACGTATAGCATTGTAAATTAATCGAAATGGACTAATTGTAAACCAAAGTGCGAGTTTATAGCAAAATATTACTCTCTCTAGATGGGCTTTTTTGTTGTCAGCCATTAATATATAGTATGCTATCTAAATAAATAATAAATTTATGATAAAAAAATTATTAATTTTTATTTTACCATTATGATTAATTATATGCTAAATTAGTATTTATTTAATATAAAAAAATTACAAATAAATAATTAAATAAATGAAATTTTTAGCAATTCGTCTCCATTTGTTTGGGTTACTAGGGCAGTGTTGCCGAAACTTTGGGGAACTGATTTCAAAATGCATCTTGATTAGTTGCTTACATTATAGTTTTCATTTTCTAGTGCACGCAAGGACGCATCTAAGGACAAATCTAAAATATGCTAAAAGTTAAAAGTTATACATCATAATTGAAATTTGTGATAACTCACCCGCACAAAAAGACCCCAAGTGTTTTTAGATTTTCAACTTTTATTCTGCTTGATACAAGTGGAATATGAGATTTAAAAATATTAGAAACAGTTGAATATAAACTAAAACCAGCTATAAAAAACATTTGCAAACAAGTCAGTAAGGCTGTTATATAGTGTTAAAATTGTGACCTTTTAATTTGGTGAAGGATGGTTAAAAGGTGAATGATGACCAAAAGAGTTCTGAACTATCAATTGAGTGGAGTTATTTTAAAATAAGTTGTGTATATTAAGTGTGGTGAGTCTATTGTTATAAATAAAAAGTTTCAAATGTAAATAATTTTTATGGACATTTCAAAATGATAAAATGTATACTATTTTTATAGATGGATGATGTATAAAATAAAAGCTCGTATCCTCTTGACTGTTCAACATCCGGACCTTCCCCTTAAGCATATGCATTTAATATAAAAAAGGGACCAGTGCTGTGAGCTGATGATGCTTGTAGCAATTCTCATTGCACATTTATGTGGTTTAATAAAGATTTAGGTACAACCATACAAAAGAATAGGTATACTAGTTAAAATTTATAGCTTCAAGTGGTAGATGAAATATATGACTTACTGTACAGCTATCTAAGTAGTTTCTAGAACAGAAACGAAAATTGTCCGTTGCAGAACTGATTAAGAATTAAGAGCATGGACAGTTTCTACCTCGTCTCATCTTCATAGTATCAATGTTTAGCAATTTGTGGTTTTTAGTTAAGGGACGATCACAATAAAATTTCTAAGGTTTTATTCATTGAAAAAAATAGTGAATGCCAGAACAATACAAAAGCTGGTCCAATTATAAACAATGAACACTGTAAAATGTAAAGAATTGTAATAAAATACTAAGGAGACCTTAATGCGAATATTTGTTTCTTTTGATAATTGTTCCACAGTTCCACTATTGTATATATATGTGTGGAGTATGCAGAGCCATATGTGAAAAGTTAGGCGTTGTATTATACCTTCCCCAAGAAACGATAAACTGACTATGAACAAAATCAATGTATTTCAAAATATTGATCAATAAAAACCGGTAAGATACATGAAAGGGTAAAATAAACGAGGCCTAAGAGTTAAAACAAGGATATAGGTCTTTAAATGAGGTAAACGTAACCACATTTGAATCCACAAAGAATTTAGCAGCTCTACTTAATACTCGTCATCATATTAAAGAAGGTGTACAAAGTAAAATAAAAGGAATACGGCGAGGGGCATGAAGAGCATCAAAAAGTATTTTCATATTATTAAAAAAGAAATAGAAGTACTAGTTTAAATTATTAAATGCCCGACTACACATTTCCTGGAATGTTGTTCATCTTGGGCGTTGTTCTGCCCATCTTTATCAGTAAGTATATCTTCATCAGCTTGTAACAGTTTTCTCAATAAAAAATTATTTGGCCGGCAAGTGACTATCATATTATTCTGTTTCCAGAATCACATGCTCAATTTAAGGGGATTAATTAATGATGCACCCTTAGATTCCCAGTTGTCATTCACAGTGTGATTAATTGTCTTATTTTCAGTCTCATTGCACTTGCATGCGTTTTGTTGTTTCAATTATAAGTAATATTTTTGTTACAAACAAGCTCTTTACTTGCTCTTAAACAAAATCAATTCTCATTCATTCTAAGAAATTGCCAGGTAAACTGCTTGAGAAAAGAGAAAAAATGCCCAAGCATCGGTGGCGCGAGTCGGTGAAATCCTTTTTTGGGAATCATGTTGATCCTGAAAAGGATGAAGAGCTCAAAGGAACCAAAACAGGTACAGTTCGTGTTAATTTGAGCAATTAACATATGCATGTTAGACTTCTTTCCTAAAGTGCCTATTTTATTGCAGAAATTGAGGACAACATGCAGAAGATCTTAAAGGTTCTTAAAGAAGATAATAATGATGAGAAAGAGCCACTGGTGAACATGATTGAGGATTTCCACAATCACTACCAGTCTCTATACGCTCGTTACGATTATCTGATGGAGGAGTTGAGGACGAAGGCGCAAGGGAAACACGGGAACGACAGTTCGTCCAGCTCTGATTCCTCGGACTCGGATGCTTCACCCAAAAAGAAGGGCTCTAAAAATGGCGATGTCAAGAGCAGTTTCGAGAACGAGAAAGCAAGTATCAAGCATGAGCTAGAAATGGCTATCTCCGAGATTACTGACTTGAAGAGGACGTTGGGGATCACCATAGATGAAAAGATCGCCACCATTGACGAAAAGGAGGCCTTACATCAGGAACATCAGAAAGCTTTGAATAAAACAAAGGAAGCTGAGAATATCATAGCAGCGATGAATTCTGAAGCTGCGAAAATGAAAGATGAGAATTTGAGAACATTGGCTGAAAATGCTGAGTTGAAGAGTGAGAGAGATGCATGTGTTAACAAACTCGAAGAGGAAAAAGGAATCAGTGAGGAGTTGAGAGCCATTAATAGCCAGATGCATAAAGAGAAAGAAGTCATACAGGTGGAGCTGGAAGCAGTCAAGGGAGAGTTCTCTACTTCAAGAGAGAAACTAGAATCTGCAGAAAGTGAAATCACTAAGCTAAATGAGAAGCAAAAGGCTGCTGAAGAAGAGCGAACAACTCTCACTTTAAAGATTTCACAGCTCGAGGATGAGATCACACACATAGCGTACAAGTTTCAAGATCTTGTAACTGAATCAAGCCAGTTAAGGGACCAACTGGGAGAGAAGGAAATGGAGCTTTCGAGCCAGCTGGAGAGTTTTGAGGCTCACAAACAAGAAGCAAAAGACAAACTCGAATCAGCAGAAAGAGAGATAGCCAAGGTGAATCAAATGAACAAGGACTCTGAAGAACATAACATGAGTCTCTCCTTAAAGATTTCACAGCTTGAGGAAGAGCTCAAACAGGCTGTGAGCCAGTTGACTGAAAAGTTCACTCATAAAGAAAGGGAGCTTGCTGGTCACCTTGAGATTCACGAGTCTCACAAAAAGGATGCAACGGAAAAACTAGAGAGAACAGCAGAAGAAATCGCCAAGCTTAGTGAGATGCAAAAGGCTACTGAAGTGGAGAATACTAGTCTTACTACCAGGATTTCACAGCTTGAGGGTGAGATCAAACAGGCTCAAGACGAGATTCAACATCTTATTACAGAATCAAGCCAATTAAGAGAAGAATTGTCTGAGAAAGAAAGAGAGCTTTCAAGTCACCTAGAGATTTACGAGATTCACAAAAGGGAAGCACTGGAGAAACTGGAGACGGCAACTGGAGAAGTCACTAAGCTTAGTCAGATGCAAAAGGATGCTGACGAGTTGATTGCTAGTCTTACCTCAAAGGTTTCACAGCTTGAGGATGAAATAAAAAAGGCTGAGAATAACATTCAAGATCTTATTACCGAATGTAGCCAGTTGAAAGAAAATTTGGCTGAGAAAGAAAAAGAGCTTTCAAGTCACCTTGAGATTTATGAGATTTACAAAAGGGAAGCACTGGAGAAACTGGAGGCAGCCACTGAAGAATTTACGAAGCTTAGTCAGACGCAAAAGGCTTCGGAAGAGGAGATTGCTAGTCTTACTTCAAAGATTTCTCAGCTTGACGATGAGATTAAAAAGGCTGAGAATAACATTCAAGATCTTGTTAATGAATGTAGACAGTTAAGAGAAAGTTTGGCTGAGAAAGAAAGAGAGCTTTCAAGTCATATCGAGATTCACGAGACTCACAAAAAGGAAACAACAGATAAACTGAATTCAGCAACAGAAGAAATCACAAGACTTAGTCAGACGCAAAAGGCTTCTGAAGAGGAGATTGCTAGTCTTACTTCAAAGATTTCTCAGCTTGACTATGAGATTAAAAAGGCTGAGAATAACATTCAAGATCTTGTTAATGAATGTAGACAGTTAAGAGAAAGTTTGGCTGAGAAAGAAAGAGAGCTTTCAAGTCAAATCGAGATTCACGAGGTTCACAAAAAGGAAGCAATGGAGAAACTGGATTCAGCAACAGAAGAAATCAAAAAACTTAGTCAGACACAAAAGGCTTCTGAAGAGGAGATTACTAGTCTTACTTCAAAGATTTCTCAGCTTGATGATGAGATAAAAAAGGCTGAGAATAACATTCAAGATCTTGTTAATGAATGTAGACAGTTGAGAGAAAGTTTGGCTGAGAAAGAAAGAGAGCTTTCAAGTCATCTCGAGATTCACGAGACTCACAAAAAGGAAACAACAGATAAATTGGATACAGCAACAGAAGAAATCACAAAACTAAGTCAGATGCAAAAGGATGCTGAAGAGGAGAATGCTAGCCTTACTTCTAAGATTTTGCAGCTTGAGGATGAGATAAAACGGAATGAAAATAAGTTTCAAGATCTTATTGCCGAATCGAGCCAGTTGAGAGAAAATTTGGCTGAGAAAGAAAGTGCACTTTCAAGTCATCTTGAGATTCACGAGGCACAGAAGAAGGAAGCAATGGAGAAACTAGAGTCAGCAGCGGAAGAAATCACTAAGCTTACTCAAATGCAAAAGGCTGCAGAAGAGGAAAATGCTAGCCTTGCCTCAAAGATTTCACAGCTGGAGGATGAGATAAGAAAGGCTGAAAGCAGAATTCAAGATCTTTTTACAGAATCAAGCCAATTAAGCGAAAAATTGGTAGAGAAAGAAAGAGAACTCCTAAGTCACCTAGAGATTCACGAATCTCACAAAGAACAAGCATTGACTCGTTCGAGGGAGTTGGAGCTGGAACTTGATTCATCTCACAGTCAAAGAAGAGAAATTGAGAAACAGAAAGATGACGAAATCTCTGCTCTTCTTCATAAATTTGAAGATCAAGAAAAGGACTCAACGGCCCAAATAAATGATCTAAGAGAGCGGATCAACAATGTTCAAGCTGAGGCAGATTCCTTGCGGGTTCGAAAAGGTGAACTCGAAGCACAATTAGCACAGAAAGAGATCGAAGCCTCAGCACAAGTCAAGGAATTAACACATCACGTCCATGAAAAGAAGTTGGAGTTGGAATCCTTGCAAAGTCAAAAAACGGAAACGGAGATGCATCTGCAGAAAAGAGTTACAGAAATCTCCGAGTTCCTACTCCAGATAGAGACTCTGAAAAAAGAGTTGACAAATAAAAACTCAGAGCTGAACAAGAACAATGAAGAAAATGAGTCTCTTCTTGAACGAGTGAAACATCTGGAATTTAATCTCAGCTTCACATGTGACGAGAAAGTGGAATTGGAGGAACAGCTGAAAACCAAAGGCCTAGAACTCTCGGAAATTTTAGTTCAGATGGATAATTTGAAAAAAGAGTTAGAAGAAAGGACTGCAGAACAACAGAGGGTA
Source organism: Leonotis leonurus (assembly GCA_026898415.1). NCBI lineage: Eukaryota > Viridiplantae > Streptophyta > Magnoliopsida > Lamiales > Lamiaceae > Leonotis > Leonotis leonurus. Next base: position 4,466,601 of record JAPKLX010000004.1, read on the forward strand.
CTGGAGGAGAAAGAGATTATTACCTTGCAAGTAAAAGACCTTAATCTGGAGCTCAACACCCTGAATAATCAGAAACAAGAACTTGAAGAGCAGTTAAAGGGAAAAGGCGAGGAGCTCAACCAGTTGCAAGAAGAAAAGGGAAAGCTGCAAGAAAAAGTTGCTGAGATGGAGAGAGCATTGACTGAAAAAGAGAGTGAACTATCTACACTATATAATAAGTCCAAAGATAGAGAGAGTGAAGCACTCACCCAGATTACAGCATTAACTACAGAAGTTAGCAGTCTCCAAGAGCAGTTGAGTTCTTTAGGTGCTCTGAAGAATGACGCAGATATCACCCTCGACCGAAAGACTGGTGAAATATCAGAGCTCCTGCTACAGATCTTGAAGCTAAAAGAAGAACTATCAGGCAAAACTGCAGATGGGGAGAAGTTACTTGAGGAGAAGGAAGCTCTGGAAGTACAGTTAAAAGAACTGCATCTAGAGTTGGAGCATCTTCATCTAAAAAAAGGTGAAATGGAAGATCAAATAAGCATCAAAATTCGTGAGGAAAATCAGCTGAGGGAGGAGAAAAGTAGTCTAGAAAGCAAAGTTTCTGAATTGGAGAATACGCTAACAGAGAGAGGTGATGTGCTCATTCATGTTCAAAAAAAAATGGATGATCTGTGGAATGAATCATCCACAGAAATTTCTGCCTTGAAAAACCAGATTGAGTCCTTAAAGCAGCAGCTGGAACTGCTGGAGTCTGATAAAAGAGAATTGAAGGTGGAAATTGAGAAAAGCAAGAAAGAGTCTGCGGAAAACTTGGCTCTGGCTGAGAACAATAATGCTGAATTAGTTAACAAGATCAAGGAACATGAGAGAAAACTGCAAGAACAAGAAGACATGTATGCCAAATTGTGCGAGGAGCACACACAACTGAAAATTCAGTTCCAGTACTGTGAGGAACGTCTGAAATCATCCCAAAAGAACTTAGAAGAGACGACACAGCAGTTTGAGAATGACATGTACGCGAAAAACCAAGAAGTGAACGAGCTGGAAGAAAGCATAGAAGAGCTGAGGAGGGAGCTCGAGATGAAAAAAGATGATCTTAGCACACTGACAGAAGACGTGCGCAACATTGAAGTCAAGCAACGATTAACGAGCCAGAAACTTCGTGTCACAGAACAGTTGTTAACTGAAAAGGACGAGAGCTACCAGAGAAAGGAAGAGAAGTTACTGGAAGAGCAGAAAGTGCTAGAAGAGAGAGTTTCTGCGCTGACAGGGATCATAGGTGTATACAAAGAGGCTCAAAGGAGAGTGGTTGCAGAGGTGTCTCAGAAGATGAACGTCACTTTGGCAGACATAGATGCATTCCACGTGAAATATGAGGAAGACTACGGCCACCTAGAATCTCGTATGTATGAAACAGTGAACGAGCTCAAGGTAGCAACAAGCTGTATCAAAGATAGTAACGAGGAGAAAGATCAGCTGAAGAAGTTTACAGCCGTTTTGGTTCAGCAACTTAGTGATGAGAAAGACAAAGGGCTAAACCTCAAGGGAAGGATTGGTGAACTGGAAAGTACATTGCAAAAGGAAGAGGACTTGAAGTCTAGCTTGACGAGAACTGTAAGAGAGAGGGAGACGATGATGGGAGAGCTAGAAAAAATAGTAGCAGAAAGGGAGGAGAAAATGGGGGAGTTGGAGAGGAAGATGAAGGAGAACGAGGACGGATTCCAGAACTTGATCGAGGAGAAAAGAGAGGCTATAAGGCAGTTGTGCATATGGATTGACTATCATCGCAGTCGTTACGAAGACCTTAAAGAGGTGATGGCCAAAACAAGAGGAAAACGAGTGGCTGCTTAATGCAGCATTGAAGTAAGTTTCTGTATTATCTTTGCGTGCCGTTGTTGTTATAATTTATCAGTCTTTTTCCTTGCTAATATTTTTTAGGTGTGGAGGAAAGAGTTATAGATATTTGTTCAGTATACTTACATTTTTTGGGGTAAAGAATAGGGTGTGTATGTGTGTATAGGGAAAAGTCATTCCCATTTAATTTGTTTTACTAGTTTCTATAGTCATTCAGTTGGATTTATGTGTCTGATCAGTACAGCAAATATTTGCTTCGTGATAGTATCAGAGCATCTTTTGTAAAAGTAAATTCCATCATAGTGTGCCTTATTTAATCTCTTGTATGCTTCATTGAAAATTGAGTGAATTTGTTTCTTACAAGCAGAGTATTTCTGAGAGATATTGCAGAAAACTTCGACCTCTGCTAATGTTATGCATACGATCAAAACTAGATGAGGAAAACTAAATACCAACAACGCAATTCTTTCTTTTTTTTCCCCCTCTTTTTCAAATTGAGAAATGACAATTGTGACCCAGTCTCCAAATCTCTCTCAAAACTGTAACAACCAAAGAAAAACCAGGTTTACCATCAATATTTGAGTAAATTCTTAGCTTTTTCCTTCTTTTTTACATACATTAATCAATACATATACAATATATAAATGATAATATCCAAAAGTAACAAAAGAAATCCAACTAAAAAAATACTTAAATAGTAATCACATTTCTAAATTGATATTACATTAAATTAAATTTAATAGTGAACACTTTTAAATATGATTTAGAGTATGATTTAGGTTAATTAAAGCAAAGAGGAAGAAATTGAGTGTATTTCTTCATGTACGTTGCGTGACCCACAACAACAAACAACAGTCTATTTACTACTGTACAAATTATCTTCACAATTCACACTAATCACGAGAAATCCAACAAGATATAACCAAAGCTTCTGCAATTAATATGATTTATAGAAGAGGATTAATTTGCAGATTAATTAATGGTTTTATAAACACACCATTTCTAATTTTCTATCACTAGCAAATTCCATGACTTGTAATTCTCAACTTAAATAGAGTGAGGAGCTTTCTTGAAACAATATGTATACATATGTGGTGGTGTATTAACTGTAAACATTAATGTCCAGCGTTAGCACATACATACTTTTCTTACATATCATCTCTTATAAAATGAAAATAAGCAATATTCTTGACTTTGTTACCAGACCAAATTGGGTGACGGAGGAAACTTAAATTCCTGTTTGTAGACTATTGAATCAGCCAATTAAATTACTTTGCAGTTTTCATTTTGCGTTCGGAACCATAGATGGAAGATTGAATACTTTCTCCTAGTATCATAAAGGATATTGGTTTAAAATCACAATGATCCCACATCGAAAGAAATATAATGATTTGGAGTGTATATAATAGATAGAGAAAGAAGAAATATCGCCGAGCTTAGTAACGAAAGCTTGTGACCCAAGTGGGGGCAATAAGATAAATGGACGTTGGGCCGTACCATTCAGCTGGGCTTCGGGAAGCAATTCGGGCCTGCCCGTTCCAAGCGGTGGAGTTGGGCCGTGCGGTCTGTCCGAAGGGATGGGCCGCTCGGTTCCTAAAGCGGAGGGCACCGCGTGAGGCTGGTTTCACAGAGCAGCGTTACACTTCCCGCTCTCTGCAGTGGAAGGATTACAGGCCTGTGCTTCTCAGGCCCATTCAAGCTGATTTGGTCGGCCCAATTGAACATTTATCTTTTCTTTTTATTTTGAATTTTCATTGGTTGTTTGATTTGATCTAATTAAATTAATTTTCTTTATAAGTGTTTGATTTCATTTTTTTCCCTGTTATTTCTATGTTTTGATACAAATTATTTTTTATTAAAAAAATTTAAAAGCTAAATTGGTAAGTATTGAACTCTACTAGCTAAAAAATTTAACTATTGTCACTATCAAAAAAAAAAAATTAACTATTGTCGTCGACCTTAGAATAACCACATAAAATTATATTCGATTTTTTACTTTCAAGGCTGATTGTATTGTTATTACCGGATTCATAATTTTTCTTCAATAACTTTAAAATGATTATTTAAATTAATTATAATTTAGTGATGACAACATTTGAATCTGATACTTTGTATCTAACAAATAATCAGCCTAGCAGTATACCAATAAACACACAAATTTTTCTATATTTTTTTGACAATTTATTTTCATATATATTTTATGAATGAGCTTGTTTATAAGGATTCAAGAGGTTCATATTGCCTGCTACCATTTCTTGGGCCTAAAGCTTAAGATCTGATTTGAGTAATTTTAAATATAGCCCTTTTTTCTCTTCATACAGTCCTCAGATAAACATAATACTACTACAGAACTGAAAATTGATCAAAAAAAAATCGATTAGTTTTGGTTGGTTCTGTTTTGAACCAAAATAATAAATATATATTTTAAATTATACTATAAATAATTTATAGGATCCATTTTAAAAAATGTATATTTTTAAGTTTCACTAGTATGTTGGCCCGTGCGATGCACGAAAAATTAATAAATAATTAATATTTGTCATATTCATTAAAAAGTATACTGTGAGAGAATCAATACATATTTAAAATATATAATTTTGATCGAGAAGAAAACGTCAAATATAATGGATATGATGTTTAAATTATTTAGGATTTTGTGTGAACATGTTCGAAATAACAAATTCTTTATTCACGACACAATAATAAGAATACATAATTAGTATATAAAATGACTATTACTTAATTTGAATATTAATAACAACCGATTTAGTAGCAACAATTACATTGTAAGTATTAAACTATATAACTATAATATACTTTATCCGTCCATGAAAAACTCAAATTTATCTACTTTATTCTGTCTATAAAAAATTTGCACACTATTATTTTTAATAATTATATTCGTATTGTTGGACTCATATTAACTTTATAATCATTTACATTACATATTTAATTATAAAATAATGTGTGACCCTCATTCCACTCATAACATATTTAATTTATTTATGAATCAACCATTAACTTTTCTTTTACTCACATACACATATTTAATTAATAAATATTGTGGACTCTTATTTTACTCCCAACACGTTTAAATCATTCTTTAAAATTTATACCGAACTCAAATGTGTAAATTTTAGGTGGACGGATGAAGAAATTATTTTAGTAACAGATGGATTGTGCCAAATTGTCCAAGCCCATAAGAATTGATTCATTAATTGGGTGTACCGTTAGCAATTATTGAGTAAGCATATTTATAGCTAATATCTGCTTCCCCTTGTTAGTTAAAAAAGAAAACTGCTATAATTTTAATAAATAATTGGATTTTACTTCATAAAATTAATGTATAAGCGGTTTTATAGCTAATATTTGTTTCATCATTAACAAAAATTGTTTTCTGTCAATTGTGGGTGTAAGTGCAACAAAAAAACTTTAGAAAATAATTAATGAAAAAGATATATGTTTGACACTTTTTTTTAAAGGGTGTAAGTGCATAAAAAATTTCAAAAAATAATGAATAGAAAGAATATTTGTTAGACATGTTTTTTTTAAATTTAACTGTCATCCAAAAATTATGGCACCAAATTGTTGCAGTAGAAACTGCGTTTTTATATAATAATAGATTTTTTTTAAAAAATATATCATATAAATATATTTTTACCCAAATATAAATATAATTATTTAATTTCTATATTAATTATATATATGTAATATTAATATTACTATACTTCGGTTGGTTCGATTACCGACTGAACCAATAAACATAATCACGACCCTAACTAAAACTTATCAATTTTTAAATTTAGAAACTGAAATACAAGCGGACTGAAATAAAAATAAATTCAAATTGATCAAAAACTTATCAATTCGGTTATTTTTTTATTCAATTCTTGCACACTCCTAGGTGAAGAATATAACTGTAATTATATGTAGTTAAGAATTTGGTTGGTGAAGACTATAAAAAAACTAAAATCATAAATTTTACATTATTATTACTATTATTTTTATTTGGGAGTTGTATGTTGAGAAAAGGGAGCTCCATTTAAAAATATCCCATCTGATATTTATAGTAACCTGGAGTTGGGACCCAAATTTTCTGATATATAAGCAGAGGTAGGACCATATTAAAAATAACAATTATTCTCAAAATAGCACATTATGTGATATATATAAAATTTAGCAAATATATAATCCCCCGTTGATATGATGTTTGGGCATCCTCAATAACTACTTTCAGATTAAGTCATTCATGCTAAAATGTTTAGTAATCTCTTTTAAAGAATGCCATATTCTTACAAGAGGTACGTTTGATAATAAAAGTAATTAAATATCACCTTATCATGAATATTTTTTAGTAGCCTTGAATTTAAAGGTTTGACATGTTCTAATACAAGGGTCTAATTGTTTCTAGTATAATTAGCGGAGACTTTGTCCCATTTTGACAAATGTCATGTATTGTCGTCATGTCACACCACAGATGTCAAAATCCCAAATGGTAATGAATTACTTAGCCAGCCCAGCCACATTTAATTTGTCTTTAAACAAATATATACATAAGCATAAACTAATTAAATCGTGCCATTTATATCTAAGTGAGCATAAGATATTAATTAACTTGTATATATGAATACACGTTAATTAAGATTCTTCAGTCATAATGATAGGATTTAACGAGGACTACGTAAAAACGTCAACCACATTGATTGATATGGAATAATATGGTTATGAACGAAATATAAAGGGTGTTGCTTCAATATATATGAACCTAGAAAGACAAGTCAACACCTCTAAATCTAATGAAAAGAAAATTGTAGAGATATTTGGTCATCAGTCGTCATAAAGTCCAAATGCAATACAGCTACTATTAATTAATTCGAATTCGAGTTTATTAATTAATTTGAATTGTGATTATTTGGTTTCAAACATCGAACTTTATGGTGATATATTCGTTAAATTAACTTCTTATTTTCATTATTTTTATATTATACAATTAAAACGCATTCACTAATTAGTTAGTCCTGAATAAAGAGAGAACTAACTTAGCTAAGCACAGTCCCTTGAAAGAAAACGTCAATAAAAGAAACAAAAAACATTACGTCAAACATTAATAATTTAATATGCATGCATTTATTAGTTCAGAAATTAATGGAATCCAATAAAGTCAAACATGATAGCAATTTGCCCTTACATACTTCTTACTTGTATGAATGAAGGATTCAACTCCACATCCATTCACAAATTAATAAGATAAGCAGATAATGTACATGATTATCTGATTATTTATATTGGTTGTTCTAGAAGATATATCAGCATTATTATCATAATTATTTTATAAAATGGAATATACGAACACATAATCAATTCTCTTATGTGTTCATGTAATTAGATATTATTTATCTTTTATTTTTAAATAAATATTTTTATTTTTACTTATTAAAGTGAATATTTTAATTTTTACCCTTTTAAGAAATACTCTCTCCGTCTCATTAATTACGATCCAATTTATATTTTGAGACGTCCCACTAATAATGACTCATTTTCTTTTTGGGTAAAAATTTGTATATGGAGTGTTTATTAGTTTTTATATTATATGTAAATATTAGATTTTTCTCCATAGTCGTATAAAAAGTAAATGAGTCATTATTAGCTGGACGGAATAAGTAAGATAAAGTTGTATGCACGTTGATACACACATAGGCCAAAGCTAAAATAAAATGTAGGAAAACAAGAAGCATAAAATAACACCCTAGATTGCTTATAACAACTAATCATAATGACTATTCTTCCTAATTAATTATAATTTATACATACACAGTCCTAATTATTTACCCTATATCTATATGCATTTATCATGCATTACGTGACAATCATATAGTACGGAATATATTTTGCTAATCATTAAGCATTTATAGCTTACAACAAGCTAGTTCCAATTATCCCTATATACTCCATACTCTTCCTAAATACTCTTACGAAAATAAAACCTACTCCATAATAAATATAGTAGTACCAAATTAATTGTGGTTCAAAAATTACTAATTATAAGAATTTGTAGTTTTATCTAGAAAATAAATAGCATTAGTAATTTTTAAATTAAAGAAGATATCATCATAAGTTATAATCTAAAAAAGTAATTATATTCTCAAAAAAGAATAAGAAAATTCATAATTAATAATAATAATTTGAATAAAAGTGCAATGGCGGAGCATTTCTTTAACCAGAAGAGAAAGAGAAAAGGAAGAGGGGCATTATCGTAAATGAAGGTACACATTCTTCACACCACTTCATAGTACTTTCGGCTAAGAAAGCGGGAAAAAGTTGAAACGCTGTCGTTTCGTGGCAGCAGTCTGAAAAATTGGGGTTTGGTTTCTGTAATACAGCTTGCATTTATCCTTTTCCTTTTCCTTTTGCCAAAGAAAGCAGCTTTCGACAAATTACTGAACACAAATTCAAACAATTAAAATGATCTTGTAATAATTCTTTAAAGGAAAGTGGAAAATATTGGGGTTCGAGCCGTTCTGATATTCACTCTTTCCCTCCAAATCTAAGGCATCCGCTTTCTTGGAAAACCCAAATTCTTAGTCTCTTTCTTCCATTCACTAATTTATACTTTTGATTTTTCTATTATATAAGAAAATGTTTTCCCAATTATTTTGTTAGTAATACTGTAATAGTGGTAAAGTTTCAACCTTTGTAATCACGCATAAATACAAACCTATCAGCTCACTTGTTTTCTAGTTCCGAGCTTTTTTTAATTTTTGTTGTTCGATTGTACTTGTAATTTTGCCGTTACTCAGAATCTCTGTGGTTTCAGGCCAAGATTTTGTTTCTCAAAAAGAAAAAAGGCCAAGATTTTTTGAGTTGCTGTTGCGCTTACAAATTGCTACAGGAAAATATAGAAATTTTTGTTGGGTGCATTGAGTACTGCATTTTCCTTTTCTTATTTTTCTCCGGTTGGTTAATAGTTGGAGAAATTAATGATCTGATTTGATGTTGAGATTTAAAGATTATAAAATTGACTTTAGTATGACTAATTGTCCAAGTTATATCTGACGACTCGTTCTTGTTAGAAGATTAAGCCACAGCATAAAGTATTGGGTGCATTATCGTTTTTTTTTTTGGGTGAAGTGTTGGAGCTGAAGCAAAAGGAGAAAGTAAAAAAAAAGAAACGAAAATGGCGGAAGCTTCAAAAGTACGATTGGTTCGTTGCCCCAAGTGTGAGAATCTCCTTCCAGAGCTCCCTAATTTCTCTCTGTACAAGTGTGGAGGCTGTGGCGCAATTCTCAAAGGTACAATTCCTATTCTCTGCATTTGTATGGGTATTTCTGTGGGTGTTTGTTAAATATGTTGCTTATGTGGAGGTTATATGTACTGCTGTATACTTGCTTGGAATTAGCAGTTGAGCTACTTGTTGAATGCTTGAATATTTGGTTTGGATATTGTTAAAGAGCATATATGTATGTGCATTGAACTGAAAAGGTGATTGCTTTTGTATTTTTTGAGCTTAATTAGTGTGATTCTTGTTTGTGTAAATTAAAATCAGAGTTGAAATAATAAACCGGAGGGTAGATTATGGATTGCTTATTATTCTTTGGCATGTTATTTGAGTGTTCGACTTCGGACAATGAATTATTAATAAGTGTATGCTTCTTATGTTACACAAGAAGATGATGCTAATCATGTGGGTATTCTGCAGAATTTAGTCAGATGATGACTGAGATGTTATGATGCTTTTTATTTATTTATTTTAAAAAAATTCTTCCTGTTTTGGGTGTCTTGATGTGTTTTTTTTTGTCCTGATCAAGAGGGAGTGAAATTTCAGTATTTGTTGTTGATTGTTTTGATCATACAGCTAAAAAAAGGGGGATTGTGGAAGATAGATTGTCGGAGATGTCCGAGGATGTAAAGGATGGAGGAATTTCCGAAGAAAATGGCATAGCCAAAGGTACCAAGGTTGACATGGACAGTGTCGATGGCATTGAAGACGGTGGAGTACAACAAATCCAGAAAGAAGGATTAGTTGCCAATGGTAGTCCAACAGTGCCAGCTGAACATAAGGAGACGCAAGCGGATTCTGATACTAGTAGGAGAGGTAAAGAAAGGGTCAGAAATCCGGAAAGTTCTGATGACGAATTCAGGCCATATCCACAACAAGGTCTGGCCCGTAATAGAAATCGGGGTAAAAGCTGTGATTTTAGAGTGGATGAGCCAGAGTTTGTTAACTTTCATGATGAGGATGTCAAAGGCATGCCTCCAGTAGATTCTTCAAGGTTGAGGCCGGTGATGGACCAATGGGGCGTGAGAAGTAAAGGATCGGTTCATGGGACTGCCAGGGGTGTTCCTGCTCAAGTGAGGTTTGATGGTTTTGCTTATCATGAGGAAGGGCAGTCAAGTTATGGCAAGAACTCATATTATGAACAAGATGAAAGGATTAGATATCGAGGTCACAATCTTGATGGGCTTGACAGGTTGGAGAGCTTAGAAAATGGTCGTGCAGAGCTCCTAAGGAAGCTAGACGAATTGAAAGATCGAATATCACGGTCTTGTGATATGGAGAATAAACCAAATGAAAAGATTGGCATTGACCAGAGAACTTCACCCGATCATTATGCTAGACATCATGCTACTTATGCTCCAGATGGACTAACTACTAGTTCACATGGTGCAAATAGGCAGCCATTTTATCCTGATAATATAGTGCCTCCTTATTTCAGTCGTTCTGGTGGATTTGATCCATATTCTGATAGGTATGGTTCAACGATGCTGGATCCATATCCTCAAAGGGGATATCCACACAAGTATATGAACTATGGCAATACCTATAAGCCAGAAGTTATACGGAGGCCTTCTCATCAGCTTCAACCCCAATACATCCAACAGCCCTATCACGAGCAATATCCAGGCTATTACAGTGATAACAATCATGACCGGTTCATCTTACACCGCCATGAAAACTTTTTTCATCAGCCAGCATGCTCTTGTGCTCACTGCAGCAATAATAATTGGCATATGCCTTCTAGGATTGATCCCCCAGGAATTCATACTCGGAGATCTCAAAACGAACCTTCTAATCCAACTTTTGATCATCTAAATCCTATTCTGCATCGGCAGCAGGTTAATGCTTCTGGGAGCTCAAATTTGTATCCACCACAATCTAGGCCATCCCTAACGCTGAATTCAAATGATATAGATTCTGAGAATGATGGTTTCAATTACCATCGTCCTCGAAAGTTGGTTGTAGCTCCTAGGAGTGGACTGGTGAGTCATCCCATCAGGGGTGGTGCTCCTTTTATAACATGCAGCAGTTGCTTTGAGTTGCTGAAACTTCCAAGGAAACACATTCCAATGGATAAAAACCAGCAGAAGTTGAAATGTGGTGCATGTTCTTCAGTTATCTTGGTTGAATTAGGGAACAAGGGTTTTGTTGCATCTGTTTCTACGCTTGTTGATGAATTGCCTACTGAGATCGATGAAGTTTCTGGTGGAACAGTCGATAATATGAGATACTGGAATGATAGTTCAAGTACTGCGAACTTGAACCCTTGCTCTAACGATTTTAATGACTTGGACCATAAGTTCTCGCCAACAGATAAGAAGTCAAACTCTGATATGCCTGAGAAGCTATTGAACAATCTTTCTTCAACTTCAAGTCCATCGGAAGACGAGCAGAGTCCAGAAAATAAATCATCTAGAAAACATGATTCTCCAATCCCAGATTTACCGGCGTCATCTCCTGAGGAACTATTCGATCATTCTACAGAAAATTTGATAGTCAGCCGATATGACAAGTGGAACAAAAGTAAAAGACCTGAGCAGGAGAGGGTTTCTCTTGACAGGACAACCTCTAAACAGAATTCTGCAAGAGATGGAGTTTTGGCAACTGAGACAGATGTGTCGTTAACTGCATTTTCAAATAGTAATAGATCTCAGGACTCTAGTGATGTAAGTAGAGAAGTCCCAAAGGTCACGAAAGGAGGGGAGTCTTTCTTTGCAGGTCTTATCAAGAAGAGCTTCAGAGACTTTAGGAAGTCCAACCAAGGTGGAGAAGTTGGTGGATCACAAGTTTTTATAAATGGGCATTTACTACCAGATCGCGTAGTTAAGAAGGCTGAAAAGCTAGCTGGGCCAATTCAGCCCGGGGAGTACTGGTGAGCACATTATCTCTTTGCATATTTTTACTACATGATCGAACTTTTGGTACTTACGAATTTTGGGGTGGCGTTTGTATCGGCCAATCCACTTAATTTTACATTTTCTTCCATTCTTCTTCCCAGTGAAATGATGCTCTTTCGGTTTATGAATATTATTGTACCTTTCTTAGGCAGTCCCTTAGAAAAGATTAATGGATATCTTGTGATTACTTCAACTACTCAGGTATGATAAGCAAGCTGGATTTTGGGGTGTGATGGGCTATCCTTGCCTGGGTATTGTTATGGTGAGTTTTCAACACCGAAGTTATCAAGTTATCTGTATATTTTGTGCCAGACTGTAAAAGGAGAGAAGCAATGTACCCATAAATATGCAATTCCATTCACAATCTGATTTATATTCTACAGCCAAATATTGAAGAATTCAATTATCCTATGCCGAAGAACTGTGCTGCTGGAAACACAGGTGTTTTTGTTAATGGACGTGAACTGAATGAGAAAGATCTAGATTTGCTCTCCAGCAGAGGTTTACCAATCACAGAAAACAGGTCTTATATAATCGACATCACCGGAAAAGTGGTTGATGAGCAAACTAGGGAAGAACTAGATGGTCTAGGCAAACTTGCACCGACGTAAGTTTCTGACTTCAAGCGATTACTATTCCAAACAACTAATTTACTTCAGAACTTTATAAGATTACATCCACGTATATCCAATTACTTCAGTGTATTTCTTTCTTGATTTCTCTATAGCTGGTGATTTTTAATAATCAATGTCTGAGTTTCAATAGCAAAATTTTGAACTGTCTACTACTAACCATGCAGAAGATCTAATAACTAATGATATTTGAGCAGGGTTGAGAGGGCTAAGCATGGATTTGGTATGAAAGTACCTAAATTTATTATTCAGTCTAAGAGCTAGAGAGCAGGTTCTTCTGCCTTCTCAAGAGTTTACGTGATGAAATCGGTTGATCGCCTTCAAGTACATTACTGTAGAATTATTGTATCTCATTATTTATGTCTCTAGAACACCTCAGCCAGATATATTCATGGCTGTCTGTTTTTATATGGTGTTAAGCTTGGTGAAGCAGTTTGTAAAGAAAGCTTTGCTCATTTTAGAACTTGTTATTCCATTGATACTTTGATAATTTGATTGCTACTCTCTCTCTCTCTCTCTCTTGATGCCTATGGCCTCTTGCAAACTGAAAAGTTACATGCAGCAAGTTTTTTGCTTATTAAATATTGTTCTCGATTGGAATCATGTTTTTCTCTTTTGATAGTAAAGTTAGGCTCTGAAGTCTGACCAATGACCAACACTAATTAGGTATGTATCCACAGTTGAGAATATTCTTCAATAATTGTATCTAATCTCCTCTGACACATTTAAACATTGGATGTCTGCAAGTACATTACTGTTAAAAACTTAAAACATACATTTGTTCAAGGATTAAAAAAAGAGAAGTCTTAAAATAGTAAATCTCCAACTAAAAAAACTAAAAAGTAGTCATTAATTTATTTTAAAAAAAGTGAAAAATAGTCATCCTTATAAAATATTTTGTCTATACATTTTCATGAGTGCATGATCAACTCTACAACTCTTACAATTAAATCATCATTATTGCAATTTCCAATCAATGTTTGAATGCTTCTCTTTTCTTCGTCTAACACTTTTTCTTTTCAAATCCATAGCCATTGATAGAGTGAAGGAAAGTGAAAAATATATCCCTTCCTCACACAATAATATAAAAGATTTTAACATGAAATTACAGAATACTGTATTTTGTATATTAAAATTATTTAACGATCTTTTAACAAATACTTCCTCCGCCCCAGCTAAGATGAGGCGTTCCTTTTAGACACGGTAATTAAGGAGTGTGTGTTTAAAATTGTAAAGAATATAAAGTGATGATATAAATATATTATTATTTATAGTTGTGTGTAATAAATGCATTCTAAAAAGAAAACACCTCAACTTAGTTGGAACGAACCAAAATGGTATACGCTCCATGTTAGTTGGGATGTATGGAGTACAATGACAGACACCAAGTATGAGAGCGAATTTAGTTATGGCTGCGGTCGAAGAGGACTGAGGAAATAATGACGGTTAAAGAATTTGAGTTGATGAAACGTGAAATCCACAACACAAAGGAATTATGAGAAAGATTGAAAGAGAACAAGGTAAAAGAATTTGAAATGAGTAAGTTTATTTTAATTTTGTCTAATCAAATTCATTAATGGTATAATAAAGTATTTATACTATAATTAATATATTTTGTTTGAAGGCCAGTATATATTAACTCGTAAAAATCAAATATATGAAAATGTTTATATTTTAGATGATAATTAAACTCCTCTTAACAGAAATATTATTCAAAGCAAATTAAATTTAATTCGAGCTTTTAAAAAAAAAATATTTCGATCTTGAGAATTCTAAATTGAGCCAAATTGAATCATGCCCAATATATAATTTGCACTCAATCAATCTTACTTAAGTTTAAGATAAAGCCATTAAAACATGAACCTAGATTTGGTCGGAGTTTGCACACCCTAATTAACCTCGTCTTCTTCTGGTTTATGAATCCATTAATGGGATAAGTTATTGTAACGTAGTATTTGCCTTCTTTAGCAAATTCAGTATGGCGCCAAATCCTACTTGCCATAACAGTTTCGAGTTCTTTCTCGAAATTATCATGAAACGTTTAAGTGCAATATACTCATTCCTATTTCTGTAGCAAAACAAAGTTTAGTTACGATTTGATTTACAAAGTCATATTTGAAGGGATTTAATCATGGAATGTCTTTTCGACTTTCCCGAGAAGCAAAAACAAAATTAATTCTTATAATAACAAAAAGAAAAAGAGAAATAAAAAATATATTTATGCATCCTCTGAAATTTCGACTCAGCACCGACGAGTGAGAGAGTGACTCTAAATCATAAAAATGGCGAAGAACATAGTCTGCAATTGGAAATCATGGTGGCGGGCAATCCACAATCACAACTACTTCATTGTCAAATTGGGCGCTTCTATTCTTCTTGTGGCTCTTGCGTTTACTCTTGTTTACAATCGATCCTTCGAATTTTATCCGATTACAGACACCGCTTTACTTCAAAATCCCCAGATTTCAGCGCCCTCTTCGATTTCCGACGATTCGGAGAATAATGTTGATTGGATTCCTCCACAAGGTCGGATCTTTTTCTCGTTTGTCACTTATTATTTTTGCTTAAATGGTGTTAGATTTTTGGTGGGATGGAATAGATTGTAAATCAAGGCTTTGTTGAAGTAGTTTAGAGTCTTAATTTATCATTTGTTAGGAAAGGAATGATTGTAGATGGTATTTCACTGTTGCCATTAATGTGTGTTTTTGGATTTCAAGAACTCATTTTCCAATTTGATTGAAGTTGCGAAATGGACTGCTGGTTTCTGGTTACTTTCTCTTGTGCTGATACTCTTGTACAATAATAGTGATTAATTAGTTTCACTCATTTTGTAAATATGTTGAAGATTTGCAGATAGTGAAGGAAAGTGTAATCTTTTCTATGGGGATTGGTTCCCTGATAAGTCTGAGCCGTTTTACACAAATAACAGTTGTAGCTATATTGAGAAACACCAGAATTGTATGAAGAATGGGCGACCAGACAACGGTTATCTTTACTGGAGGTGGAAGCCCCGTGGTTGTGATTTGCCCCGGCTCGATCCACATAGGTTTCTTGATTTAATGAGGAACAAAAGATGGGCGTTGATTGGTGACTCTATATCAAGGAACCACGTGCAGTCGCTACTCTGCATGCTCTCAGTGGTAAAACTTAATTAACTTACTTTTGTACTGAGTTTTTTCGTTTAGTTCATTTTCGTGTTCATGCTTTTTCTATGAGTATATAATGAGTAGTTGTGTCTGGCTTGTTTGGCACTACATTAGTTGTTTTTAATAACTAAATCTTGTAATGTAATATTTGGAATCAATGTGGGTTGGAACTTCCTATATCGGTCGTCTATCTTATGTTGTTTGGGCTGTCTAGTGGAACCTGATTTTAGTGGTATTATTTTTTTTTTTTGTGTTTTAAACATCCATAGGAACATCTTTAATGCTTGATCATGTTAAATGTTTTTCATTAATCATAAAACCCCCTTGATTTAGAATATGGATGTACGTCTTCCAATAATTATGCTGAAAACGAAAGAATTTATGGAAGTGATTCTTACATTATGTTGTACTCTTTTTGATAAATCATGAAAACTGTGTGAGGTTGATATCCTTCCCCATTTACCCAATGTAATATCTCTAGTTTTTCATCATCACTGTTGAGCTCCAATCTCATACACCGCACCTACCCTGCTATCTTCTTTAACGATCTAGTACATCTGTTATAGTGTAAATGAGATACACATTGGTAAATGCAGTTTCACGTTTGAACTTCTAATTTATCCTTTCTTCCCCCAATTATGGCTTCGTTGAGTTTGCCCTTCACATTGATGTTCTCGAGCATGATTAAATTCGTATGTTGATGTGTTAGATCAAAAAATATATAGTCCAATGATCAAGTATGCTTTCCAAGAAACTAAATCTAGGCTATTTTTCTCTCAAGGTCGAAAAGGCTGATCATGTTTATCATGATGAGAGTTACAGAAACCGAAGATGGGTCTTCCCTTCATACAATTTCTCTCTTTCGATTCTCTGGTCCCCCTTCCTCGCTGAAGCTGCCATTTTTGAAGATATCGATGGTGTTGCTTCTTCTGAAATAGAACTGCAGCTCGACAAACTTGACAAGAATTGGACTGAGCACTACGAAACTTTTGATTACATGATACTCTCAAGTGGTAAATGGTTTGTTAAGGCAGCCATCTACTATGAGAACAACAAGATATTAGGTTGCCACTACTGTAAAAGGAACATTACAGAGATTGGGATCAAATTTGCTTACCGCAAAGTTATTAGGAACGTGTTCAGCTACATCATGGCATCAAAACACAAAGGGACAATCTTTTTCAGAACCTCCACACCCGATCACTTTGAAAATGGAGAATGGTTCAGCGGTGGAACTTGTCGAAGAAAAGTACCTGCAAAGCACGGTGACTTTGAGTTCAAGGAGCTGAACAAGATTCTCCGGGAAGTTGAACTAGAAGAGTTTGAGAAGGCATCTGCTACAGCTTCTGAAAGTGGGGCAGAGCTTAAACTCTTAGATGTGAGCCCTCTTTCACTGCTACGGCCCGATGGTCACCCTGGCCCCTACCGATTTTTTCAACCATTTGCCAAAGACAAGAAGGCGAAGGTAATTAATGACTGCCTGCACTGGTGTCTTCCAGGACCTATAGATACTTGGAATGATCTGCTGATGGAGATGCTCGTAAATGGTTGAGAAAAATGCATGATTATATTTGTGACTGGATCATGCAAATTTTTTCGGGTCGTGCATAAAACACGAACCCATAAAGCATCTGTCATGTAAGTTGAAGGAGGATTTGCATATGATCTTGTGATTGTCAGCAAGTGAATTGGTTTGTATTCACTTGTGCTCAATGTTGTAATTTAATTCATGATTTATACTGTACCTAAATTGTATTTAGGTACTTTTTGATTATTTTGTAGCACAACTATCACATATGAACAGTGGTGCTTCAGAGAAATGTAAAACTATGATTGTTGAAAATTTGTTACAGGATTTCTTTCCTTTTTTAGTTTTTGTATGCAGAGGATGGTATCTTCCATTGTAAATTCTTCTTATGTTTCACTTTTACATGTCTCACTTTTCTCTTTGGGACACTTTATTTTAAACTAGTACACTCACCCGTGCGATGCACGTGAATCATCATTTTATTAAATTAATATATCTAATAAATAATAAAAATGAAACTAATTACAATTAACAAAAAAAGATTATACAACGTAAGTAGATAATGCTTTAGGCGATATGCAGACATTTTATTATAATTTAAAAGTGAAGCAAATAAGTTTTAACTTTCTTTCACTTATATTTTATAGTCTTGAAATAATTTTATTGAATCTTACCCTTCGAAATATTTTGAGACTATATTTTTAAAGTTGACAATCGAGTTGCTTTGTTGCTGTGATGTTAACATCTATTTATATTAATATATACAGTTATCTAGATCGTTGCTAGTTTGTGGATATGTAGTAAAAGAAAGTGGAACACAATTTTATTAAAGTAATTGATGTGTTGATAAAGTACACAAAAACATAAATTTTTAATTAACTATTCCCTTTATCCAGTTAAATATGAATAAAAAGGATCTGATAAGATGTTTAAGAAAGTAAAGTGTTGTGTTTAAAAAAAAATATAAGTGATATATTGTAAAGGTAAAAGTTTTTCCTTTTTGAGAAAATGTCCACTTTTAATGAGATAACCCAATAAGGAAATATGGTCACATTTAGCAGGACGGATGGAGTAATACATTTTCACCCGATACAAATTTTAATAATGTATTTTGATTTTAATAAGAATGTGTAGTTAGTGAAGTTTGAATTTCACTTCATATATTATTTTAATTTGGATTGTGTGTAGTTAGTGGTGAGGTCTATTTCATATAAATAGAATGTTTCAAATCTAAACCATTTTAGTGGACATTCTAAAATGACAAACCGTAAATCATTTTGGTGGACGGTGTAATATTAATTAGTATATGAATAAGTACCATTAAATGATATGTTGTTACCTAGCGGATTTGTTGAAAAAGAAAGTGGTAATTATTTATTTAAATTAATAAATTATATTTTCTTGGTAAAATTCTATTAATTAGTTAATTAGTTAAACAATTATCTCTATAATGGAAGTTTGACACGTTCATATAAACTACTATTGTTTCTAAAGTATAAAAGTTTTATTTGCTTGGACGTTTTTTCAAATGACCAATATTATAAAAAGAAACAACTGCTAGCACGTTTTTTCAAAAATAACCAACATTTAAACTATTTTTTTTTAATGGCGCTAAAAAGTAGACGTTATTAACCTTATTTCTATATAGTAATAGATGTCACATTTCCTATTCAGATATTGAATTAAGTTTAAAAGAGGTGGGTCAATTTATTTTTATACCATTTTCTTCGCTTTCTTTTTTATCATTTTTTGCCTGTTAATTTTTAATTAACCCACGACAAACACGACAAACAATCGAAAAATAAATATGAGTTAATATATGTTCTAAAGTTGAAAATATCATAAAAAAATTTCTTTAATTATAAAATTCAAATTTCCTAAGAACAACATGTCTACCAATTTCACCATAGCAGCACTTGAAGGTTTCTATTTTTAATTTTGATTTTTTACTATATGTGGATTTTAGGGTGACTCATAGGTCTCGACTCTAATTAGGAGCATTTAAGGGAAAGTTATTGGTTTTATTAATTCAATTATGGTTTATCAATTTCTAATCAATGTTTATTACTATTTCTCGCTTATGGAATTTGTTGAAACACCTCGAGATTAATATTTTCTTCGTTGAGATAAAGTTGATAAAGACTGTAATATTGGTATTAAAACAACATATCATTCTTAATTTAATCTTCAGATGTAAAAGTAGTAGTAATATGGTAATGCTATACTCCTATAAAGATGAAATTAGGAGATCCAAACGTGAACCAAACTACTTTCCAAAAGTGTGAACCCATTTAGAAGATGGTATGGAGCAACCCTTGTAATCGTGGATTATACTAATAAGAAGCTTCTGTTTTGCAAATTTTGTTTTGTAAAAGAGGCCAACAAAAATTGACTGGAATTCGAGTTGACCATATTTCCCCACCAAGTGTGTTTCTTGAAAGTTGCAGCCTTACCAACTTCCGATGATGATGATGATGATGTTTCAACCTTGCATTAAGTAGCATATCCTTTAGGTCGATTAATAACGAGTTGAACAAAAATATTTTATCTATCATGATCATGACCATAATATAATACTATATTTTAGTGTTCTTACAACAACACAATATTTTTTTAATTGGTTACATATTTGAAACAATTATTACTAGTTACTCTTACCATATTGTCAAATTAAAGTGTAAGTGGAGTAGCACGGGACTCGAGTCAAACTTGACATGTTCAGCTAAGAGCTTTTTTGCTAACCAATCTTCTAGTACAAAAAAGTTGAGCTCAAATTATTTAAAAAAAAAATACTACTATTATAAGAGGCCTGGCTGGTTGATAGGTGTTCGTATTCCGACGTGCAGATTTTCAGACAGTATAAATTCTCTATTTATAAAGAATACTATAACAGCATCACCCTCAAAACTTGAAGCTTTTCTCAATGTCAACCTTCTCCATTTGATCTCCACTTTCCTCTCTCCCCTGTTTCTTCCTTCCACCTATATATACTATTCTCTTCAGAGACAGAGAGAGAGATGGGTGATGAAGCTGCTTACAATTATGGGGCCCTCCAAGAAATCAACCGGGAAGATGACGCCGGTGCATCTTTTGTTCTACAATCCAAAGGTAATCAAATCAAACTCTTTCCAGCTACCTTAGATGGTAAACTTTTATTATTATTCTTGTTTTCTAGGATTAAGTAATGGAAATTAAGCTGTGTGGTAGGGATGTGGTGGCACGCCGGTTTCCACCTGACGACGGCTATCGTGGGGCCCACTTTGCTGACGCTTCCGTACGCTTTCCGGGGGCTGGGGTGGGCGGCGGGCTTCCTCTGCCTCACGGTGATGGGGGCGGTGACCTTTTATTCTTACTACCTCATGTCTTTGGTGCTGGACCACTGTGAGAAGGCTGGTCGCCGCCACATCAGATTCCGAGAACTCGCCGCCGATGTTTTAGGTACCTTTTTTTCGGATAATATTCTTCTTTCACACTTTCACACCTCAGCCATTTCTGCCATTCTTCTTCACCTTCTGTTTTCTAGTGCTCAACTAGCATTCTTTTTAAATTGGGTCATCATTAAATGCTGCGTTGACTGCACTCTGTATTTTGCCAAGAGCACTGTATTTAAGATTTTTTTGGATGATAATATGATTAGATCATCGAGCAAGAAAGTCGTACTGAATTATTTATGATGAATGGAACTAATGGTCAAGTGTTTAGGTGGGAAGGCTGTTGTTGTTAAGTTGACCTTGTCATAACAAGTGGGAAATTCTTTGGAGATTGTAGTCTTGTGGTGGTTGAAGATGAAAATAGATTGCGCATAGCATTTAATCAATATCAAGACTTATACTTTTCAAATTTTGGTGTGAAGTCAAAATCTTTTTTGCTTCTAGCTCATACTTAACAATGAACAGTGTAAAAGTAATGTGAAGATGCCTCACGTGGGACCTTTTGATCATATTCAAAATGAGCATCACTGGCTGTTGGAAAGGTTGCACCCCTCACAAAGAATTTTTGCTTCTAGCTCACACTTAAACTTTGAAAGTAAGCTTTCGGAAAGAAAAAAAAGTTGAAATATTTATATACTTTTTAAGTCAAGTTTATGGTAGCAATTAGTATGTCTCGTGGAAGTTTCTTAAATGAAGGTTCAGTTGCTTTAATTCCTTAAAGAAATGATGGCAGACAGTAGTAGAGTGCCTCTACTTTTTTACAGTTGAAGCTTTTCCCATACTACTACTTGTAGAACTGTGTGCCCCTTCATTACATGATGATATTAGTTGCTAATCAACCAGTTTTGCAAGAGAACATCGATATTCAGAGTATTTCTTTGGTTCGAACAGGATCAGGGTGGATGTTCTACTTCGTGATATTCATTCAGACAGCGATAAATACAGGCATCACGATAGGCGCCATTCTGCTGGCAGGGGAATGCCTCAAGGTACACAAATGTAGGTATTTAGTTGAGGCGACTATGATAATCTGTCCTTGTTTGTTGCTGACAAAGAGGGAAAGATATTAATGATAACTAACTAAAGTCTTATTAAAGTGGAATGAATAACTACAAGAACAATAATAAGACTTTCTCTCACCCCTAATAAGAATGGAGAAGAAGTTTATGTTAGTAACGAATACTATGAACATGTTGGAAGTATTACATTCTAAATTTTGTTGGTTGTGTTGGGGTTTTAGATAATGTACTCGGAGCTCACCCCGGATGGATCGCTGAAACTGTATCACTTCATTGCAATGGTGACAGTAGTAATGATTCTTCTGTCCCAGTTTCCATCCTTCCATTCTCTGAGGCATATTAACCTTGGCTCCCTTTTCTTGAGCTTCGGCTACACTTTCCTCGTCGTGGGCGCTTGTATATATGCTGGTAACGAGCCTTCCACTTTATACATGTGCAATGCTGGGAATGTGATAAAGAACATTGTAGTGAGATCCATTGCTTTCACTTTTGCAGGTACTTCAGAAAATGCACCTCCAAAGGACTACTCCTTAGAGTCATCAGATTCTTCAAAGATATTCAGCGCATTCACTTCCATTTCAATTATAGCTGCAATTTTCGGGAACGGCATACTACCTGAAATCCAGGTAACTCGATAGGTCTGTGTGATTTCTACGCGTTAATGGTGTTATGAAAAGACCATCTTATGCAATTTGTTGGTGTAGGCAACGCTGGCTCCACCGGCCACGGGGAAGATGTTGAAAGGGCTAATCATGTGTTACACTGTAATTTTCTTCACCTTCTACTCTGCTGCAGTTTCTGGATATTGGGTGTTTGGAAATAAGTCTAACTCCAACATTCTCAAAAGCTTGATGCCAGATGAGGGTCCCTCGTTGGCACCCGTTTGGGTCTTAGGCCTTGCCATCATCTTCGTTCTGCTTCAGCTCTTTGCCATTGCGTTGGTAAGATCGTGCTACCGTTCGATTTTGCTTACTACTGTTTGGAGTTATCTGCATTCTGATGTTCCCACTGCAATGCCTTCATTTAGGTGTATTCTCAAGTGGCATATGAGATGATGGAGACGAAATCGGCCGACGTGAGGCAGGGCATCTTCTCCAGAAGGAACTTGATTCCGAGGATAATTCTGCGTTCCTTGTACGTGATCTTCTGCGGATTTTTTGCAGCCATGCTGCCTTTCTTTGGAGACATTAGTGCCGTTGTTGGGGCCATCGGCTTCATCCCTCTCGATTTTGTTCTCCCGATGCTTCTCTACAACATGACGTACAAGCCCACGAAATCATCGTGGGCATTTTGGGTGAACAACACGATCATCGTAGTGTTCACCATTGCGGGACTCGTGGGGGCGTTTTCTTCGATGCGGAAGTTGGTTCTTGACGCTAAGGAGTTCAAGATTTTCAGCGACGATGTGGTCGATTAGTAAATATAGTAAATATAACGAAAAGACACGACACGATAAGGACATGGACATGAATCGTATCTACTTGAAGAAGGAACCTCACTACTACTTACCTGAGATTACCAACTCTTGATATAAGGTTGAATATTTGATTCTAATCTGATGTTTGAATTCATTCCCAAAATTATTAGACTTTTGAAGAAGATTAACATGATACCTCATCCATATATCTAACTCTTCAATTGATTGTCTAAAAAAGAGCAAGTATAATTTACAACTTATAATAATAATGGCCCAGAATGGGCTGTTCTTTTTGAGACACAATTATTCTCTAATAATAACGTGTAAGAAGTGGCGTGACATTTCTTTTGGTCTGTTGTAATTAAATTTGTTTCGTCGTTATAGGTTTTCCGTTATAGTTGGATCATCTCACATGACAGTTGACAAGGACAAAATAATTTCCCACTATCTAAATTAGTGACTTCCAAATCAAGCAAGAATTAACTAATAAATATTATGCTGGTCAACATGATCTTGGTATAATTACTGTTCCAGCGAATGACTTAACCTGTATATAATTAAAAGAATTAAAAATATTTTTAATACATCCTCTTCAAATTGATTGGGAAAATTAATATTCCATTCCATTAAAGTTGAGTATTCTAAATCTCTAATATCACAAATTTAAGTGCACGTCTACACACCGTTTGTACATAAAATGATACTCCCTTCTCCGTCCACCAATGTTCTTTTTATTTTAACTCGACACGGATTTTAATAAAATAAATTGATTTTAATTGATAAATGATAAAGTAAGGGTAAAGTGTAGTGAGTGGAGAATGAGACCTATAAAATATTAAATGATGTTCAATGTACTGTGAGTGAATAATGGAACTCACGTTAAAGTTAAAGTGTAGTGACTAGTGAGTGGAGAAAGAGTTGCCAAAAATAGAAAAAAAAAGTGGAAAGAAATTTTAATGGACGAAATGACAAAGTGAAAAAAAACTTGGTGGTGGGAGGGACTATAACCTAAATATTAGTAGTATTAATTTTATATTAAAGAGAGATGAATTGTGATGATGCATGCATGCATGTGAGTCGTGACTCTCTTAATTGCGGACACTTCAATCCCGTGTATTTTCCGCACCAAATTCCTGAGCTGAGGTCAATGATAGCTAGCTAGCTAGATAGAAGTTTAATTAATTAATTCATTGTTACTGCTATATAATAATCTAATCATTTCACACATAGACCAGATCTTGAAGTAACATTTGGCACCGATCAAACATCATATTGTTCATTAATTTACGACTACGATCGCATTTGTGAATTTTAAGCCGTAAACAAATTAAATAGTACTACTAACGTTTTAGTTGGATAGATGATGCATATACCCAAATAAATATTGTGGACGATGGGAGACAATAATACGTGTAGTATATCACAATAATATGTAAATTATATAAATTTGATTATTATTTAAGACTTGATTATTATCAAATTACACGCGCGAACATATATATATATTACATGTTATATATGTTCAATGAAGAAATAATCAAAGCGTACGTTGTTGTATTATTGGTCATAATATCCACGCATTTACATAATATTTACCACATAACTAAAACAGTTACTGTAGCGAGTAAAGAGAAAAATCTAATTAATTATTCATTTGTACTTGTACTTTCCCGGTATATCATTAATGTTATAAGTGATATAATGGGAAAAATTAATCATGAGTATGGACATGAAAATATTAGTACTAATGACCATCAAAATTTGCTACATACGTAATTAAGCACTAACGTGCATGACAAGTGACAACACCTCATCAACCAATTACATAACTAAAATTGATTAATGACCCCATTCACGTCACTAAAAACGATCGATGTTAATTTGTTATCAAATGACAATAAAACAAATATACCATAGCATTAACAAAAAAAAATATTTTATAAATATATATAAAAAATTGAACCTAACCAGAATTTGGCCAGCGATGCCAAAATAAAATCTAATAATTAAGAGTAGGGGTGAGAATCGGTTCGGTTTTAAGTACCCAGAACCGAAATTTCGGGTACCCGAAGTGAAAATTATCAAATTTTAAGAATCGGTTCCAGAATCAATCAGATAATTGGGTATCTGAAAACCAGTTCGGTTCCGATTAGTACCGGTTGAAACCAAATTTTTTCCTATTTTTTAAATCACAATAAAACACTATATATATTTATTTGAAACGGAGAGTCATATCTATCAAACTAACCACGTACTGTAACTTAACTTGTAGTATTAAGTTATTTGGTGCATTGGTGAGTTCCCACTATTGCATATTATACTAATAAAAAATAATTATTCTCCAATCAAAAAACAAAAATCTTAGGGGTGATGAAAATTACTTATCAAATTTTGATTTGTGAGTTCAATATAGATATATATTATACGAGCAATCTATATATTTAGCAATAGTGTCACGCCCGGTATGAGTATGAGCTGGTTCATTTTATTATTTCAATTTACTTACAAAAGTTAAATGCATATATGTGGTCATAAACTATTACTTTACTATCATTAGTATATGTACTAAATTATAAAACTCCATGTTATATATTCCCTCAAATATAATCATACACAAGTGTCTGCATGTACTACTTTTGCATTAAGAAAACAAAATATTGTTAATTATTATTGATTAGGGTAAAATAATTAATAACACATGATTAAAATTGAAAATTAAAATTTCCAGTTCTTTCGGTTCTACTCGGAACCGATCGGGTAGAACCGATACCCGAAATGCTTATGAAGCTGAGAACCAATTCCAATACCAGAACTGAAAAATTCGATTCTCGGTACCAAAAGAACCAACGATTTCGGTGAGAACCGAGAACCGAAAACTGTTTGCTCATCCCAAATTAAGAGACATAAAAGAACGAAGAAACATGCATGGTCGTATATAACTCACGATCGATGTGCCATTTTCGCATTCAATGCAAAGTTAAGTTTTCCAATTTCATTTTTATTCATTTAATTTAATGCAAAGCAATTAATAAATTTCCCTCAAACTCTAAGTCAGCACAGCACAGCAGTAGCTTGTGGTCGACATGAAGAAATCGTGAAAATTGGGGCTTACACGTTTTATTCTCACTCACCATACAAACCTAGCTACTAATATATATCTCGATCTCTTTCTTTGGCTGCACCAAAAAAGCAAATTAAAATTTAGTAGAAGAAAATATTAAGTGATATGGAGAAAGCAAAACCCATTTCGCAAAACTCAGTTATTGCAAAGCAGCAGCAGCAGCAGCATGCAGTGTCAGTGTGGGATTGTGGCAGCTCCCTCTATGACTCGTTCGAGCTGAAATCGTTCGAGCGTCAACTCGACTCGGCCATCACTTCAACCAGAAGCATGTCCATGCCCCACTTATCCGACCACCGCCTCCCACCTCCGGTGGCTGCGGCAGCGCGAAAGAGAACGATGGCGAGGATATCTCGATCTCTGCATAGGCTGATCCGGTCGGTGTTCGGACACAAGAGCAGCACTACTACTACTAGTAATGGTAATTATAAATCGGAAGGGTTTAGTTTTGTGGTTTATGATAAGTCGGCGGCGCTTTCCACGATACCGGAGGCACCGGAGTTCGATGGACTGTCGCCGGAGATGAGGTCATTGGTCAGGAGAACGGCGTCGGATCGGTTTAGTGCGGCGGCAGCAGCGGCGGTGGTTGGTATTTCTTGTGTTTGATTATTAATTAATTAATTAGTATAATGATTTGATTAATTAACAAATTATGATCTGTATATTAGTCCGGATGGGAGTACTAATTAAGTATTTTGTTTTTCAATATATAGGAGTAGTTGGTAGTATATCTTTACACTATGTTCAAGAATACTAAACATCGCATTAGAATGCTAGTGTTGTCGCAGCTAGCTAGTACTTTAATTAATTTGTCAGGAATTTACAGATCGGAATTAAGCCTATGATCGGTGTATTAATTAATTTAATAAAGAGGTTGAGTATTTAGCTAAGCTATAATTACTTCTTAATTTGACTTTGGCCTTTTAATTAGCTATGTGTTCTAACACTAGCTAATCCAGAGCCTCCCTGGATCCCTCCCTCCCTCTTTAATTTCTCTCTCTAGCTCTCTAAATTAAATTAGTGAGGAGATGTTTCCCAAATCACAATGAATGTAAGAATCAGAGAGAAATTAAGATTGAAACTAGTGGAGCTAATTAAAGAATAAATTAATGATCACTGATCAATTTTCATTTTTCAACAGCTAGCTACTTTTAATTTGTAAGCAGTCTTCTCATGCATGCGGAAATTAATGACGAACTTGAAATCCACGAACAATTAATTAAGATGTTGGTAGATGAAATGTGGTATATCAGTTATGTAATCACCTGCATGCATGCTTATAGCCACTTCATATATATATATATATATATATATATATATTCAATTTAATTTAATGTCTTCTTCCACCTTCTATACAACTGATCTCACTTTAATTTCTGCTGTTTTACTTAATTTTATAGTAATTATTATATAATTTGGTTGTATAATTAATGTTTGGCATTTTGAACTCTATTAGTCCATGACTTTTCTTTTTAGGATTCTTATTTATTCCTAGAAATAAATATTAGTATTAAAAAGAAGGCTTAATTGTTGGACAAACTGAACATCCAATTAAATGTACATACCTACACATCATTGATTATGTCATTCTGGACATGCACATCTATCCCTACATGGCGTTCCCCATTATTTGTAATAAATGGACATTGCTTTTAATTGTTGGTTATAAAAGTGAGCTACATATATCTCCACTTAAATATATATTGTCACCTCAATCAAGAATGACAACAAATATATTCAATTGCTTTCTTTTACTTCAATTCAACCTATATTCTAAAATATAAAAAAACAAGAAATTGCAAAGTTTAATTTTTCTGATCTAGAAATTAATTAAAAGAGATATATTATGGAAAATAAGTTAAGTAGATTTTATAATAATAAATTAAAGGCGGCCGGCTCCCTCCGCCTATGTTATGTATATATATTTGGAGACACAGCTGTCAAATTAGAGATGTATAGTGATCGATAGAAGAGACGGAAATCCCCCATTTAGAAATCAGATGTTCCCATTTCGCATAAACCCTAATTTAGAGAAAACGGCAAGCAATGCGAATGCGGATGAGGAAGATCGAAATCAAGCTGATCGATCACGAACATCACCAAACGGCATAAGTGCCTCATGAAGAAAATCGGGGACTTCTGCAAGAAATTCAACTCCTTTGCATCATAATGGCCTTCTCCAACGTGGGTACTGGTCAGCCGACGTTGACTCCATCTTAGATGTCTATGAAACCGAGTATCCTTCCCAATCGCCGGAGGAACCGAGTTGCACTCTGTCGAGGAAGAGGAGGAGGTGGAGAAGAGGATAGTACGGCGATCGAGACCGGGCAGTGCGGGGGTTGGGAGTGCAGGAGCTTCACAAACTCTCTGCGGAGTGGTAAAATTTAGCCGTAAAGTGGAGGCACATGCGAGGAATATGGCGGCGATAAGTATTGACCAAATATTTATTAGGGGTAAATGCTAAAATATTCATTTTGACAAGTAAAAAATAAAAAATATTTATTTAAAAATAAAAGATAAAAAATACTCATTTTTTATAATAACATGATGAAATTAATTATATGTTGATGTTATTCAAATTTAAAATAACTTGAATAACATGAGCATGTTATTGTAGAAAGTGTATATTTTTTATCTTTTATTTTTATATGGATATTTTTTATTTTTATTTTATAAAATTAGGTAATTTTACCTATTACCCCTATTTATTATTAGTAAGTGAAAGTATACATTAAGTTTAACAATACATAACAAGTTACTTGAAGGATAATATTAATATTAATACTAATACTAATAACCAACAAAAGGTTAAAGCTGCATTCCCTCTGCAAATAGATAAGCTTACTGTGAATTGTGAAATGGAGAGCTCTCTGCAAATTCAATTCAGCTCCAGGAATCCTAATTTTCTGGTTTCTTCATTGTTCAACGACTACTGCAGAGAACCCACTTCCGCTTTCAAGAAGCAATTCCAATTCCAATTCAAATTCAAATTCAAATTCTTCGCTCAAACTCAAACTGCATACATCAGGATAAGATCTCAACCAAGTGGAAAACCGATTGTGTGCGGTGGACTTATGCTTCCCATCGATTCATGGGCGGCGGACGTTGATTCTCCCGCGATAGCCTCACAGCTCTCTGCTCTCTCTCTCTTACCTTATATGGGCTTCTTGTATTTTATCACCAAATCTAAAACGGCACCGCCTCTCACACTCTTTGGATTCTACTTCTTGCTTGCATTTGTTGGTGCTGCTAGTAAGTCATCTTCTTTTATTTTTTAATGGATTTTCATTGCCTTCATTTTGATTATTGCATACAATTTATAGTATGTGTAAATTAATTTTGGATGCTAATACTTCTGTAGTACCTTTTCAAATTTCAACTTCTGAGCTATTTTTCTTCGTAACTTAATTTGGTATTTGAAATTCTTTCTGCTTCCATTCAAGAGATTATTTCAGGAAAACATGTAAATAGAGAAATGCAACCTTAAGCACCAGGTGGTTAAACAACGTTAATTTGGGTGTTGTTCTAGTTTAAGATTCAGTTCTATTCTCCATGTTGATTCTTCATAAGGTTTATAATTCATCAAATAATATCTCATGTTGTCCTGCATTTGGTCACTGGTGACTTAATCTTCCTTAACTTGTGGTCTGAAAATACTCTTGTGATATTCAGTTATACTGAATTGTTCAGTAACTGATACTCTTGTTTCTATGTAAGCATTAATTTTGTCTGTGTTTTTTTTCTATTTTACAATTAATTTTGGAATAAAAGCAATATGTACTAACTATTTATACATCTTTCTTTGCTGCATCATCTCCATTCTGCAGTACCAGCTGGAATTTATGGTAACCATCTTCCAAAGATCGTGTATTTCAAAGCTATATGGATCGAACTCTGCATATTTTAACCATCTTAGAATATGCTATTTTCCAACAGCAAAGGTGCATTATGTCAAATCCTTGGCCAACGTTGACTGGTTGCATGGTGCAGCCGAGTCGCTGCTTATGATTACCAATCTATTTGTCGTGGTTGGCCTCAGAAAGGCCCTTAGGGAAGCTGAAGTGAAAAGCGCATGCACACTGAATGTTACTTCGGAAGTCAAAGATGAGGAGAAATTATCGGTATAGGTGATAGGTTTACAGTTCGTACATGCTACAAGAAATATTAAGGTGTAATAGATTGATCAAATCGCAACAAATCAACTAAATCTTTTGTAGTAATATGCAGATAGTCTCATCTTCAAATGACAAAAGCATATTCAGATGCTTCCGTAACTCTTGAGCTTCTTTTCTAAGTCTCCATGATTAGTTCTCAACATAGTTCTTTATGCCATTCATGACAGGTGGATAGGGATTTTCACATAGGGGTGGAACTCTGTTGTTTGTATAAATGATTATTCTCCAGGTTATATAACTTCTATCTGCAGTTTTTTTATTATTATTCTTGATTTTTCTAATTCATTTTAGCTGTAATCTTGAGCATGCAGCGCTAATGTTTTGATGTTGTATCTGTTTCCATCAAATCTTACTTGTAAGAGCTTATTTATGAGAGATTGCAGACAGGGGTCTTCATGTTTTGATGTATCCAAACTTTGTTCTTTTTACTTTTAGCTATCATCTTAGTGCAGCAATGGAGCTCAGCTCTGAGTAAGCAATCTACATAAATGTGAATAATGTGCATTCGTCATCCTTGTTAAGACATTTCATAAATCAACAATGTGAATATTATTATAAAAAATATATTCTTGATTTTTTGTATGAATTATGGTAGCTTTATTAAATTCCAGTTCCTGGTTGTAAATGAAAACTGGAGATATAGAATTTGCTTTTGATATTATTTTCTAACTCTGGCTTTGATATATCTAGATTCTTCTAAAAAAATAACTTTCCCTATTAGTTAAAGCAGCTAGAGTAATGGCTTTGCAATATGCTATTCTTCTTATTTGCCCACTTGCAAAGCTGATCATCTGAAAAATCCGGAGGTGCTAAATGGAAAATTTGGATCCAATTCGAATACATCAACTGGGAAATCCATGCTTCCCATTGGAGAGTTAGTTGTTGATGCATGGCCTGAAACAATCTCAGCGATATCAGATTCTGAATGTTGATAGTTATGAGACCCTCCGAAGCTCGTCATACACTGGGGTGCGGGAGAGAAGTAGTTTGTTTCTGATGTGGCTGGGGATGGATATATCGGTGAATATGTTCCCAAATTACTCTCACCAACAAGGGCAGAAAAGGAAATGAACTGGTTCTCTCCTTCACACAATTCATAAGTTGATGGGAAGGAGAACTGAGCTGGCACCTCCTTGCCTTCAGAGTTGCCAGTGTTCACTCTCAGGCTAGCTTTCAAGTTCAAAAGCACCTGATTCTGGTGCTGCGAGACATGTCTCAATTCTTGCTTCTCTGGTGATGCTGGTGGCAGAGCTGCATTAGTTGACTGTCTGCACGTGTGTGTTCCCTTGTACGTGATCTCAAATACAGTTGAGTCGTCATCGGATCTTTGAACTTGCTTCGTCGCCCAACAATTTTGGCCCAGTCGGTACGTGCAGCGGTAATAGCTCCTGTTTATAAATGTCACATACTTGTATTAGATTTCTCCAACTATACTACATGTTGATTTCAAAAGTCTAGATGTGCTCTCCGAATATACCTGGGATACCTAGCTCCGAGAATGTCTTTCTGTCCATACTTTCTCCAACTGTATCCATCATCAGTAGGTCCTTCAAGTCCATTCTCAGGGTTAACTTTCACTTGTTCTGTCCACGTAGGCTGCATCTTTCTGTGTCATCATCGATAAAAACGAAGTTAGCTATGAGTAACGCTACTCGAAAATTCTCTTAATTTATTGCTGAAGTGTAGCTTACCTCTTTTTTGATGCATTGTAGTCCTGATGGTCTCTGAAATTATTGTTCAACTCCTCTGTTCTGCAACTCCCATCAACAGATACCGATGACTCCACGCCTCCAAACACTGGTGCTGCTGCTGCTGCTACTGGAGCCTGCTCGAGCGCGCCCTGCCAATTGAGGATCGACAAGGCCTTCTCGTACGAGGACAAAATCCTCTGCATGAGCATGCCCTCAGCTCCATACGGAGACGTAGAGCAGAGATGAAAATGGAGCTGCTTGGCTTTCTCCATTCCTTGCACTAGCTCACTGATCAGTGTCTTGTACTCCCAGGTACAAGCGCTCTCCATTCGAACTTTTTTTTCTTTCCTTTTTGGTATATATGAACAAAATGGTGATCCACTTTAAAATGAAGAACAGAATGTTGGGACAGCTGCCACTGTTTGATTTATGCAACAGGAATTAACAGACTGATTTGGAGTGTGTACAAGTAGGTCTTGGGAATTAGGATTGTTTGATAGGTAGTTATGGTTGTGCTAGAGAAGTAGGATTCAGTTAGGTGTTGTTAAGAAGGGATGTGAGGAGGTGTAGTGAGGCTATATGAATATAAATAGAGATTACAGTTTGATTTTGATATGCATTGATTGAATGGTGAATGGTGATAGGGGAGAAAGAAAAGAGTGGTGGAGTTGGCAGTTTGACTAGAGAAAACGAGTTATTCTGCGTGGACCACTCTTTTTTCCTATTTTTATTTATTACAACTTCCTATTTTATGCTATCAAGTATAAAAAGTCAAGTGCTGACCATTTCAACGCACACTCTCAGTCTCACATACACACACATGTATGTTTGTACATATAACATAAAATGATTAAAAAGAGTCTGGGCACCATGTAATAAGTTAATCAAATTACAAGAAAATAATCCAATATATGTGTGTCTAACAATTGTCACCTGCTATTTTTCTCTGTAATATGCGTCATCTATATATGTCTAACAATTGTCATAGAGGAAATCTAATAGTGAAACTTTACTCATTTAGATTACATTTTGATTTGTTTTGTCTCTATCTTTATTTAAATGTGTTTCTTGTTTTTGGTAGAAAACAAACAGCTTCTGTAACTCTGTTGAGAGAGAGAGCTGACCAATTCAAAGTTTCAAACTCGTGAGAGAAAAATATCAAGTTGGAAAATTAAATGAATGTAGGCTCAACTTTCACTACAAGAAAGAATGAATGGGAATATACTATATATGTATTAGTCAATAACTTCGAATGATACTCTAAAAAACTCTTTAAACTTGGCCTTATTATTTTATTAGTTAGTAACTTAGTATTCTAATCAATTAACAGAATGGTGGGCAATGTCACTGAACGAGCTGGCATTCTAATATTCTAAGCTTGTATATTTTAAAATAGACTGCTACATAATGTTTTGATGTGCAGATATATCCTTGGAATACTTTTCATTTCTATATGTATATGAGTATATCAAAATTTTAGATAGATCTAATCATGTTATTTATATTAATATGTAAATTATAAAGTAATAGTAAGAAACATATGCTCTAGTTATACATATAGGTATGCATTGCATAGATATATAATTGCACTTCTTGGTTGTACTAGACCATTTTATTTCTATTTCAATTCTAATTAAATAGTCCTGCAGTTGCTAGTATTTTCATATATAATACTCCCTTCGTTCCACTAATCTTGACACACTTCCCTTTTTGGGAAGTCCCACTAATCTTGACACATTCCAAAAATAGTAAAAGTTATCTCTTTTAAAAGGTGTAGACCCTACCACCTTTATCACTCTTACACTAATTTATACATTCTCCTTAATAACCGTGTCGAAGAAAAAAGATGTCATGCTTAGTGGGAGGGAGGGAGTACTTTTTATAGCAAACTTCAGGTTTATTATTAAAAAGACCATGAAGATGAACATTGACTATGATATTATAAATAGGGTTTTATTCCACTTGGTTTGATTCTTTTAATACCTTAACCATATACTTAATTTAAAAAGTGCTATTTGTGAGCATGTGTACATTTTAATCTACAATTACTAGTTTTCTATATTGTAAATTGTCAGCATACATTCACGGCATTTTGCCAAATGCTCCTTATATAAATTATATATATACTCCAATGATCTTAGTTATATAAAAGATTTATAAAGTAATACATATTTTCGTACACTTATGTATTTGCATGTATTTGGTTGACTGGATTTTAGCATTGGAGATATATAAAAGATACTTAGAACAGAAAGGGGAAGAAATTAAGGAAACAGAAGAGGGAAAGAAAGAAAAACAATACAGAAAATTGTAGTGATCTATTTGGATTGTGGATTTTTCTGGTAGAAGTTGAATGACGTTCAACCTTTGAAGAGGAAACAAAAATATTTTGAAATTCAACAATATTGACCGGTAGAGTCTATTTTGTGGCAATTAATCAATTAGGCAACTATTACAATAGTGGAGCTAACAAAGCAATGTCAACATTCTAGAAAGCTTTTTATTTTAGCCATAAGTAGGTAGTAACGTTAACATTTAAATAATTGTTATCTTTGTTGAAACATGCTCTATGATGTGACTACTTTTAATTAGAGGTATGCATACCAATAAAAATCATTTGAAATTAGTATTAAGTTAAAATTCGAATTGTTTCGAATCAATTGAACTCGATGAAATGGATACAGCCCGTAATTTTATTAAAAAGGTAAACAACGTTAATTATTGATAATAAGTAATAACACAACGTTGTCCGAATTTGTAAAATGTGATATAATATCCAAGCTCATGTATGAGTTAGTTATATTTTCATTTTTCACTTGAATTATGTTACCCAACTATTTATTTATGATGCACATCCTCTTATACAATATTTTCAATATATTAATTTATCTATTTGTACTTATCAATTGGTATAACTAATTTCATTTCAACCTTAAGGCTAGTAATATTGCGAAGAAAGAAAATTCTCAGCAAATACTTCCTTTGTGATAGTCACCTTATTTTTGCATACCATTACAAACAAGTCTCTGGAAAAAAAAAGGAGATCGTAAATTCAATATTCATTAAGTAGCAGTATGCTAAAAAAGTTTGATGCAACACACCTTCACTAGTAAAAATAGACTCCACTTCAAAATAATAATATTAATAATCATATAATAGGAGCATGTTTTGTTCAGTTGACTATGAAGAAATAGTATTGTGATGAATGCATCATTCATGGGAACTCAATCATTTGGAGGAACTTCTTCCATGTTTGATACAACTACTTCAAGCACGTTTATTACTCCTTACGAATCAATTGGTCATCATAATACTTTGTAGCTACAAGAACAACAAACTTCACCACTTTGAGAAGGAAGAAGCGCACTCACCTATTTGCTGACTACTCGTGAGCTCTGAGCACGGCAATGGACTGACTAGAACTGCACCTCCACTCAC
The DNA here is from genome assembly GCA_026898415.1 of Leonotis leonurus. Lineage (NCBI taxonomy): Eukaryota > Viridiplantae > Streptophyta > Magnoliopsida > Lamiales > Lamiaceae > Leonotis > Leonotis leonurus. The sequence goes on from JAPKLX010000004.1 coordinate 4,502,214, forward strand.
ATCCGAGCACTGCCAAGGCAAATTTCTCGTGCCTGAGGCGCCTTTCATACTAATGTTGGAGAGACAAATCCCGGTAAATGGTGCATCTTTCAGGCCATGAACCAGACCGGGTTGTTGTACCCTATCGCCCCAGACATTCTTAATCATAATATCTTTGAGAACCGGGAGAGCGTTTGGGTTATAGTTTTCATCTGGATGGTCACCGACATCACCTGAGATCTTAATCCCTTTACGTGCTTTGTCCATGTATACGTTGGACACTGTGATGTTTCTTATGACTCCACCCCTGCCAATATTAGTCTTCAAATGGATGCCGACCCCCATGTTGAATAGAGTTATGTGCTCAGCCAGAACATCCTCCACACCTCCAGATGTTTCACTTCCAACTGCAATACCAGCAAATGGAGATGATCCAGTAACCCGTCTAATGGTTATACCACGACTAGGACGGCCATAAGCAATTCCGTACTCATCCCACCCACTCTTCACAGCTACCAGGTCATCTCCCGTCGATATGTAGGCATCCTCAATGCATACATCAGAGCTCGAGTCTGCAAAGGAAACAACAGGAATGAAATCTTCAGAATCATCCTTCTATTATGAGACTTCATAAGCTATACTATACCTTAAAGCACTGAAAACCTTTTCTTTGTTAGATGGGAAAACAGAACTTCTGCAGTTGCAGCATCATTTTAAATTCATTAAGATAATGGAAAATTGACAACTTAATGTGTGATAGAATTTTTCCCGAGTCAATACTTCCTTTATGCAACAGTCTATGACTAGCTATTCTCAAACAACAATTACCAAAGTAGGCACTTGATAGCTAACCTGGATCTATTCCATCAGTGTTTGGAGAATCAGCAGGAGCCAGTATGGTGACATAATTGATGACAAGTTTGCTGAAAAGAGGACAGGGGGAAAGAATTAGGGAAATCAGGTCAGCTACCCTTTCAGGCATGTAAGAACATGATCAAGAGTTGAGCAATTAATTAATCTCTGCATACAATGTTGTCACAGTTTTGTTAATATTCTAACACTCTTCCGCAGTAGTAAATGTAGAATAATTACAATAATTTGAAACAACGTTTATTAAGGTGAAAGATGATTTTTAATTAGGAATATGAATTGGCCCAGAACAAAATGCAGATTCAGTTGGATAAAATTAAATCTGCATAACCAACTATGTGCCTAGAGGATTATTCTAACCATGAATTTGCAAAACAGGGAATAACTAATCTTTTGGTAGCTATTGACCAGAAAAATAAACATTTTTTATACATAACAAACAACGTTCTAAGGCTGCTAGAGGATATTAGCTATTCACCTGCAATACACAGGGTGTATGTTCCAAAATGGTGAGTTTTTGAAAATTAAATTGGAAATTATTATATTTCTGGAGTTCTTCAATTCAACTAGGTTGGGTCTGGTAAACTGAAGAGTTCTTTGCCTCCACATGTTCCACCAAACTTCACCCTGACCTTCGATTGTCCCATTTTCACCTATCAAGACGGTAGTTTATCGTCAAAAGAGAGTACATAAAAGTTGAATATTAGTAGTTCAGCTCAAGTTTATACTGCTGCACCTTTTTCATATTTAAATCAAGCAGAGATAATCGACAAACAACCTTTTTTATGCTGTTGATATTGTTGATATTTTCCAAATTCTTGGTCAAAAAATCTAGTAGGATATACAAACCTGTTATTATCACATCATGAATTCCATCCCCGTGGATGAAGCTCATATACCGTCCTCCAGGTCGTTCTCTTCCTCTCCCATAAGAAGGCAAGGGAGCTATTAAGGGCCATTGGTCAGTATCCTGCAGCAATGAATATAGAGTTAAATTAAAGAACACATGGAATGTATGTGAACTGGAAGGACAACATCTATATGGAACACCGTTTATTGGCTATCAGATTCCTAAGTGAAAATCAAGTCCCTCATGGTTGTGTCTAGTGTCTACTATCAGAGTCATGGTTGTGTCAAAGACGGCCAATTAGGGAAAATAATATCCTAACATGTAAATATACCAAACACCTTCACTCTACCATCTGTCTGTGCCTACTAAGATAAGCAATACAATAATAATAATCAAAATATAGAACACACTACAAGATTTAAACAAAAAATGAATGAAAATATAAAAGCAAAAGCAAAAGCAAAAGAAAAATATCAGAAGGAAACGATTCCAATACCACTGTGGCTTTGAGGACAGCACCTCTTGCAAGGTATAGAGTCATCCTGCTAGTGAGATTAAAGGGTCCAGTTAAGTACTCGCCAGATGGAATGTAGAGAAGTGTGCCACCAGTCCTGTTCAAATGCCTAATTCTGTATATTGCTTCCCTAAAGGCTTTGGTGTTCAAAGTCACTCCATCACCCACTCCTCCAAAATCGGCTATGGATATGTTTTCAGCACGAGATGTCATTGGCACAATTCCGGAGCACGTTACCCCATCAGCGTTGGCGGGCACCAAACAATTTATCAGAAGTACAACTGCCCCAAGGCATAGAAGAATCGAAAATCCAGGATCGTGCATTTTTTTAGCTGATCTTAGCTATTCAGAGGAAAAGGAACCTCAAAATCCTGAAGTAAAATTTGGGTAGATAATGAGTGGTTTTGGTAAAGCAAAACAAACACAAGGAAACAAAAGTGATTACATAAATAGAGTATGATTTTTCTGAACCTAATTAGCAAAAATTTTAATAGTTCATGGTTAATAATCCTACTTAATACTGTTGCTAAAACCAAACACTCAGATTCCGACAGTGATCTTTCGAATAGCATAAACAAATAACAAATCAAAACATTACAAAGGAAATGGCTAAAGCAATTCCAAATAATGTGAGATCTAGAAACTGATCCAAACAGAAAACTCCAAATATGAATCTACAGCAATGCTGATACAGCAAAATTGCATATAAAAGGAAAATGAACTAATATTAAGAAACGAAAACGTGAGGACATGGATTAGAAAAATCTAGAGCAAAAAGTAGAAACAACCTATGAGTTATGATGAAAATGAGAGGAAACAACACACGGAAGTAAAAAGGAATACATGTGTGTAAGCGCAATAGCTACCTGAAGTAGCAAGCAGTAAATTTTCTGTCTGGAAGTGACTGTCTTCTTCAACAAGAGAGAAAGAGGAAATGACGGAGACGATGCGGAGAGATTTATGCAGAACAAAGTGCGTCGTAATTTTCTGTAAATTGTTTCGGCTCTTGTTCAGTAAAAAAATCCATAATTATCGGATAGTCATGGACGAATATTTGCTCACGACTATTGTCGGCAACACAGATACATACACTTGCTTCAGTCAATACCCTTTTTATTTTATTTTTTCATTTTTTTCATTTTTTAAGGGAAAGTCCTTTTCCATTGAAGAAATATTATACAGCTCCGATAATATCTGTATATTAGTCATCATAATAATATTAATACGTGCGTTTGGTTACTTTGGTATATAAAATGGGATGTACAACGATACAAAAAAATAATTGAATAATTACTATGATTAATATGAATAGTAATTAGTAATTTGTTATGTTAAAAAATTAAAAAGTAGGATTATTTAATATTGTGTTTGGTAAATTGAAATATAAAGTAAGATAAGTTAATATTTGTGTTATTATTCTATCTTTGCAATTTTATCTGGAAATTGAATGCGGGCAGCGGATTATTAGTTTCCACACAGTAAAATTACACGGGCTTTACTAGAATAGCTACCAGAATATTCTAATAGATATGAGAAGAGTTTTAGTCTGCGCCATATCACCAAAAGCAAGTTAGAGAGTAATTATGATTAGTTATTATAACTGCCATACAAATGGATGACTCTGTACATGTATATATATCTCTTCTCTTACTCAATAATATTAACTCTTCTCATTATAATTCAAAATTCAATAGGCTTTAGGAGTGACCGTTTACTTATATGCCTTATCCAAACTATGTACACTCATTGCGCAATCTCTCGTATAAAGTCAAAACATTAAATTAAAAACTATGTACACTCATTGCGCAATCTCTCGTATAAAGTCAAAATATTAAATTAAAATTTATACTAGATCAAACTATAAAAAAATTTGGTGGACAGAAGGAACATTATTTTACTAAAATAATTGTTGATCGATATTCGATAATAAGACAACAAAGTTTGATAAGTATATTAAAAGTTCCAACTCATAAGACCATGAACTTTGATCCATGGGTTATGTTATGTGCTTCAAATAAAAACTTAATTCTGGAAAAAATATATGTGCACGTTATCACCCCAAGTCTATACTCTATATCCAAATCCACCTGACTTATCGAGTATATATAGAAGTTGACAGATTGGGCTGTCGATATAATGCTTGCAAATATGATGTGACGGTAATAAAAATAACTCCCCTTCTTTGAACATATTAAACTTGAATTTATCACTACATGTATAAGACATAGACCTAGCTTGATACAATCGTATTATAAAGTTAGAAATGTGTGTGGTCTATTATCTATCATACGATTGTATGTAGGTCTAACTCTTGCCACTTTTTCCTTTTGGGATAGCAATTCTCATACATTACACATTTATCGAGTTGGGGGAAAGCCTACTTAAGTTTTCAAATTAGAATAGTTATAATAATTAATAAAGTCACACCGTCACACAAGAAGAATTTTTAGAATCATGTAAGTAATATTATAAGGGGCGTTTATATTGTGTGATGAATATTATGAATGATTGAGTATTTAAGGAATTAAATATATAATTAAATGATACTTTATCAATCAATCTATTGTTTACTACGGAGGAGTGATAGAGTGATTAAATAAGGATTAAGTACAATTTGACCGAATTATAATTTAAAAGACTTGAAATTAATGATAATTACACACACTCACTCTCCCCCATTAATAGGGGTATTGGTACCCGTTAACCAAATGTCCGCAACCAAAAAAGTGCACTTCTGAGTATCGAGTACTGAACTGTTTATTATATTAGTAAATCGATTCTCGACCAGTTCGGTATCAATTTTTTCCAAAAATTGATAAAAAAAACCTATTTAAAAAAATAAATAATATTATACTCTCTCTGTCCACCAAAATGGTTTACATTTCGCCATTTTGGGTGTCCACGAAAATAGTTTACATTTGAAAGTTTTCTTTTATAGCAAGTGGACCCACCACACTCAATACAAACAACTCAATTTAAAACAATACTTTAAATGAGACACAAACTCCACTAATTAACTACTCACAACCAATTTAAAACAATATATGAAGTGAGGCCCTAACCCCACTTACTACACATTTCTATTAAAGTCAAAATACAATATTAAAACTCGTGCCGGGTCAAACCGTAATCCATTTCATGGATGGAGGGAATATTTTTTTATATTTCTAAAATATTAATATTTAAGTTCGAATGAATATTTTCTAACAATAATTTAATATAAATATATTTAATTTCAACTTGATAAATATTTTATAAAATAAAAAATTTACTTTTAATAAATATAAAATATAAGTTAAATCTAAAATTGAAAAGTGAAGTGAAATTGGGGCTTAAGGTGCATGAAGGGATGAAGTGATTAGTTTTCATTTCAATAACAATTATTTATCCTAATTATCATGATTTTTTCAATCACACCAATTTGGGAAGAATAAAAAAAAAACTCATTTAGAGATTTAAAGTAAACATAAGATTAGATTAAATTAATTTTATTTACCCAACATAATGATGCAAAGATGGTCTAAATGATTAAAGATTGTAATGGGATAGATAAGTTTTCATTATTATAGAACTAACAAATTATATTACATAAATTATATAATTATAAATAGGTGGGCAGTGGGGCTTAATGGACTATTATGAAGCCCGGCCTATTTCTAAGGGATTCTTTTTGTTTTCTTGGACTTGAGGATTGTAAAAAGGTTTTAAAGAAACCTCCTTAAGAGCTAAGACCAAACACAAAGTATATATACAATAAGAAATTAATTGCATGTAAATATCATATAATGAATGCATATTATTTTTTTTTAACTGAATGTATATTCCACAATATTTATAAGACAAACTTGAAAATGTGTAATGATATCTAATAAAATGTTACTATATTTTAAATTGGAAGCATATACACATCCATATATTAAAAAAATCTGGATGGAACAAGCTTCTCAATCCAAATCTACCTCTTTCTTTCACAATTATGTAATTACTACCAACATAAAGCTCTTTCTCAGAATTTGTTTTATCACATAATTCATAATTACTTGTTGGAATTACAAGTTAGAATGAAAAAAAGGTTCCTAATTAGCAAGAACATTCCATATCAACTCAGGATCATATGACGGCAGCCGTGCAAGAGAGCACTCGTCAATCTCCATGGCCTCCGCCTCCTCCTCTACTGCGGCAGTGGCGGAGCACCACTCGTAAGAGACGGACCCCGGTGAATCTCCGCCACCGCTACACAACCCATCTTCAGAGACACTAGTAGCCCTCCAACTCTCCGTGGTCACTCCCGAACAATCATTTTTGCTGGCGCTACTCCCATTCTCACTATCGCCAGCACCATTGGCGCCACAAGCTTCCTTCATTTTTCGGGCCGCTCGGCGGGCTTTCTTCTCTCTCCTGACCTTCTGCCACACCGCCTCGATCTTGGCGTCCACGGCGCTCTTGAGCGCGTCGAGCCACGGCCCATCCCCGAGTCCCAGCCGGGCCGGGTCGCGCAAGTTTGGAAAATTGAGGCGCGCGTACTCACCGCGCAACTTGTACGCGGCCCGGTCGTAGGCGTAGGCTGCAGCCTCGGGTGAGTCGTAGGTGCCGAGCCACACTCGCATCCTATTCTGCGGCAGCCGTATCTCTGCCACCCACTTCCCCCAGTGCCGCTGCCTCACGCCTCTGTACAGCTTGCCGCTTCTGGGCCCGAACTCAGGGCTCGGCCTGATAACCCCATTCTGCAGCCCGTTTGTTGAAATTAAACCGTTTTCTCTTCTTCCACGGGAGAGTTGGTTGATCAAATCTCTCTGCTGCAGGTACACTGACGAACCCAACGGCCCAAAAGCTGGGCCCGCTGCAGGCCTTGATTCACAACAGTTGGCAAAGATTGAATCTGAAGTTATTGAATTACTGTTAAGAATGAGTTGAGATAGGCATAATCCAATCTCAGAATCATTGCTTTCAGTTAAGATTGGGGTGTTGTCATGGGTTATACTCATATTTTTTTTTCTTGATCTCAAAACCAGAGAAGTAGGGAGGGAGATGGGAACTTAAAAAAAGTCCCTTTTTCCTCAGAAATCGAAATATGACAAGGAATTTACAAATTTGAGGTTGATTTTTTGTCTTAAGATCAGAGTGGTGTGTATTTATAGAGAACGAGTATTTCTTGTTTCCGGTTATATCAGAGTTTGAGCTGTTCACATTTATTATGCAACTTCTTGCATCTTTATCGTCTTGGAATGACTAAATTGCCACTCAATCACTGTGATTTTAGACAGAAATTGACACAACTAAACTTAATAGTAAAATTTCTATTTTTTTAACAACATATATTGTTAGGTAGAATGTATTTGGAAGAAGAAGACAAAAGATCCCTTTATTTGACCTAACTACAGACCATATACTAATACTCCAGATATATGTAATGAAGAAAAAACCTAATGAGATTAAGATAGAAATCACAAAATTTACGATGTACGTAGATGATATTACAATAATCCAAAAGGTTAAGCACAATCCTGCAAAGGCAAGAGAGGTCTTTTGACCTGATCAAACTAATAGATTTATTGAGGGCATATTTGTAATAACATAGAACAAAAAGAGTATTTAAAGAAAATGAAATTAACGAAGCAAAATTCTCCTGCCAGAACACGTAATTAAGAGCAAAGTAGGGACCAAACAAACCGCGTGGCACTGCCAGATCTCAGTGACCACATTTCAACCGGGCCGGGCCCCACTCTAATTATTCACAAACTGGATTTTAAAAAGTTTTCCTCATATGTACGGACCCATACAGGTGTAAATGAACCAAGCCGCTCGACTCGAAAAAAGTTCGTTCGAAATTCGTTTGTTTTCTAAACGAGCCGAACTCAAGCCTCAAATCGAGCTTATTTAGATTTTTGAGCTAAGTTCGAGCTTGATGATGTTCGGCTTGGGAGCTCGTGAACATATTCGACTCAGTTCTAAACGAGCCGGTTTGCGAACATGTTCGTGAATATGCTAGTGATATTATTGTATATATAAAAAATTTACAATAATTTAATCAATGATAAATTACAAACTGTGTTTATTTATTATTAGCCTAAGTATAAAATTTGATAATAATAATCATGTTCGCGAACACGTTCGTGAATATGCTAGTGATATTATTGTTTATATAAAAAATTTACAATAATTTAATCAATGATAAATTACAAACTTTGTGTTTATTTATTATTAGTCTAAGTATAAAATTTGATAATAATAATCATAATTAAAAAATAAATTATAGCTATTTATTGTAAGTATAAGACTATGACTCTGGATCACATCTAACTTTGATTATAAACTTATGTACCAAGTTATTTTAATAAAACATTTATGTGAATCATAATGCATATTCATAAATTGGATAATTAATAATATTATATGAATATACTAGTATAACTATGAGTATAATTAGTATTATAGATGTAACATGTTTTTAAAAAGTATTATAACAACATGATTTGTAGAGTAGTTTCAATGAAACCTTAATCATAACTCACGTCTAACATATTACATGTATATATCTAAGTTTCTAATATAATATTATATAAACAATACGGATATAACTATAAATATATAGTTACCATTATAAATGTAATACAAGAATATTTTAATGGAATTATATATTAAGTCATTTAAATGAAATATAATATATATTATAATACAAATTCATAAACTTAATATGAATCAAAAAAAAAATTTAAAACGTATTTGAAATATGATTCGAATAACCAAATAATTTAAAGTATACAAACTGAAATTGTGATATTCCGTTCGTTTATTTATATCAAACCTCAATATGTATTTTCATGTATATTATAAAGTTTTGCAAATATATAAAATAAATTAGACAAGCCGTATACTAACAGTGGGATCGAGCTTAATATCATATACTTTAATACATGTACAAAAGAAATAATTTATAATAAATATAACTTTCCAACATAATTATATATTTTTATGTATATTATATGTATAAAAGAAATATTACAAATATTGTATAAAAGAAATAATTTATAATATGTATAAAATAGATTAAAGTATGTTTTATTGTGTCTCGAGCTCGAGCCCGAGCTCGAACTTGATCTTGAAATTTTTAAAAAAATAAAGTCAAAATTCGAGCTCGAGCTTGGATAAACAAATATATACCGAACCGAACTCGAGCTCTATATAAAAATCATGAGCCGAGCTCGAGCTCGAGCCCATATAAATCTTAACGAGTCGAACTCGAGTCTGCAGGTATTAGGCTCGGCTCGGCTCGTGTACCCCTACAGACCCATGATGGGGTCCACAGGTGGACGTACTCATCTGAAAATTTGTGAACTCAAAACGTAAAAAGATTGTGGATTGCACATATATATATATATATATAGTTGTGATATGGAATATACTTGTCGTTTTTAAAGAAATTATTAGATTTATTCAATTATTTTAATTGCGAATATTTAAATACATATTTGATCCAATGAAATTCCATATCTAGCTGTGAAAAACTAAGCTATTGTTGTTTTTTATTGCTCTATTTATTTCCTTCCCAATGATGCATGGCTTGAGGTATCGAAAACTAAATTTAACAAATATGCTAAGATTTTCAAAGTTATCAGCTCAAGAGAAGCGGCTTTAGTATATTGACATGTTTCATTAATTATGACGTTTAAACATATCATATCGAGGCTACCTTTATAAATTAATTATGATAAGAAATTATATGCTACTAGATTGTCCCCATACATATTATTAATTTCCTAAATCAAACAAACAATATACGAGCTAACACATAATTGAACAAATTTAGAAATCAATATCGATCATCCCAAAATATACTAATAATGGAGAATATAATTGCTTCACGAAAACTATGACTATCATAATATAGTGAGAGGGCTGGAAAGATATGATACATGTGTATATTATAATTTATATTATTGTTAAAAACTAGATCTGTTAAATATATTATGATTATAATTAATATTTTATCCGTCCGACTAATAACGAACCATTTACATTTTACATGAAAATTAATGAACAACCCATGTATTAATCTTTATCCCAAAAAGAAATCAGACGTTTATATTAACGTCCCAAAAAAGAAATACATGTGATTATTATTGAGACACATAAAATGTATTTTATAACTTTTAAAAATATAAAATAATACAATTATATAAAAAATAGTCGGAATAAATATATAAATTCAAAAAGTCATATATACAATGTGAAAATGAAATGAATAACCATTTTGGCATTAGGTATCACATGAAAGAAATATTACCAACTGTGGTGGAACATAAAGAGTTTCCAAAGATGAAAACTTGGCTATTAGTCGCACTCGTTTATACTGAAATGTGAAAGGCATATTCATGAGAATCCACTTGTAAAGATTTAACGATGTGATTAACGATTCCAAGCTTTTTTTTACACTTTAGGACTTATAAAATTTGGTATGAGATTTCGCATACAACTTGAATTACCACGAGCCTTATAAACGGTCGGGTGTCTTTAAATGAATAACAACATATGTCACGTTTGAGAAAGAAGTACGGAGTGATCGCCGGTATAGAAATTACACTATACCGTCAGTACTGACTTTTAACTAGAGACACAATAATGACGGGTGATGACATGAACAAAATTTTGTCACTAGAAATTATTTAATTAGTGATGGTATATCTCACTTCATTAATATTTTCATCATTAAATATTTTGTTTTTTTGTAGTGACATTTTGAGAAGCTTTTTAGAATGCATTTAAGTGAGCACAAAGCACATTAAAAAAATACTTTTATCGTATGTGAGATCATCCATCGTTCTGAAAGCCGGGTCATTAAAGTATAAATGTTTGTAGAGATACAAACCGTATTTTTTTTGTTTATATGCATGGAATCAATACGGTATCAATAGCAAGTTTTTTCCTTTCTACTCATATGAAAGAAGCATCCTCATCAAATAGAATGGTAGGAGAACCATCTTTTGGAAATTTTGAAATTGAAAATTAAAGAAACTCACACTTCCAACATTTTTTCTGGATTCATAAGATTATGTGTTTGGAATCTATAAATAATATCTCAATTTACTTTTTTTCTTTCTAATTATATATATATATGCCCAACAATCAACTGCCAATATGAAAGAATTCATGAACATCAAAATAAGAAGACTTGAGGAATCCCACTTTTTGTAGGCCAATAAATAATGCATTGAAGGTGTAAAGGTGAAGAAGGTCTAAAGAAAGAGGAAAACTTTGGTAACGGCCTTTTTATAGAAAAGTGCTCGTGACGTTACCATTAATATTCTAGAAAGGCTTATAACAAATTTAATGAGAGAAAGGGAAACGAAGGGCAACATTGTCTTCAACCGCATGTGACGCCTAAATCAACTACTCCCCAAAGTCAAAACAAAATCTCTCTCCTCGGATTTCATCTGCCACGTGTCTTTAGATAATTTAATTTTGTCCACATGGATTTGGAAATTGGAACTTGGAAGTAGCTTTATTATACTGTCATTAAGAATATTATTAGTACACGCAGATCATTAACAATAACCTAATTGGAATAGAAAAAAATACAATAAAAAGGTATTTGATGGATCTAATATTTTCACTACCATCGATTAGCAAAATTTTATACCAAAAAAAAGAAAGAAGAAATTGTTTCTGCTCCTATAAGATTGGATAGAACTCGAGGAAAAAGAATAAATAAACATATACTCCTTTCATTCCTTAAAAAGATGCACCATTTATAAAATATTATTGATTTAAAAGATAGTGTATATTAGAATCTAAAAAAAATATTATTAAGTATTTTAATCGTAGAAAGTGCATGTTTCTAAATAAATTAAAGGTGTGATATATCTAAAAATAAAAGTAGATGTTTTTTCAAAAACGAACGAAAATGACATTCAAAATTGCAAAAACACAGTTAGATATATTTACGTATTATGAAATGCATTAATTGAGTTTTTGACTTTAGAAAAAGGCATATTTTGTCTTGTAGTAAGATGTCGGCCCACGGTGTTCCAACAGTGACGCATCACTGCCTAATTTACTGCCCAACTGCGACACCCACGTGTCGTTACCTCAATTGTGCACTTTGTGTAATGATGACTTTCTATTTTTGAAGGATAATCAAGTATTTATGTTTTAAGATATTTATTATCCTCACAGGCAGAAGGATACCACGTCGCCTCACCGTCTTCACTAAGTTTTTTGGGCATACAGTATTTGTCATATTTTCAAGCTCGAGCATATTTTAATTCCAACTCAATCTCTAATCTCCAATTTTGGGTTGTGCCAGTTTTTTTTGTACAAAAGTAATGTAATGGATTATCGATATATATGAGATAAAATTGTAATGAATATTTTGATTAGACATGGGAGGTTCAAAGATAGGTGTTTGACAAAATTAACTATAGCATGCCCTGATGAATTTATTGAAATGAAACTGACTATGCGTATATATATTTGAGCTAGTACATCGATCATTAACTACTACTTGAGAAATGTGCAAAGTCCAACCTGCCATTGGATGGGATACTAAGTTAATTTAAGAACTTTAATGGACACCTGCTTCACTATCATTCTCATTAAGACATTAACCCATATGTAATTATTTTGACTTGGTCCCTTTGTCCAGCTGGAACTTAGACGCCGACTAGTTGACATTTTTCAACTTAATTGTCAAAACATTTATTCGTCAATCGATTATCAATTTGATGTGTATATATGAAATATGTTATGGGTTTCTCTCATGAACCCAAAAGGCAATGCTGCGCATCTCTCATGTTTAAAGGTTAACATAACATTAAACCTATATTTGGTATCTAAAATACAATACTTATCTTATGATAATTTTGAAACGAGTATCATATCCTAGATACCAATTATAGCTTAGAGAGGAGCATATATATAACATCCATCACACGGCAAAATAGAAGGAAGAAAATGATGATATGCATGCATGCCGACAGAGAAAACGTCGCTAGCTCTAAGGAATCTCAAAACGGCCCCGTTGACTTTATCAATTAATAAAATATTGGATTGGAAATAATTTGATAATTTAAGTCAATGGCTAATAATGAGTCTCAGGCCCAAGCAAACCGAACCGGACCGATCCCAAAACACACGACAAGCTAAGGTCAAATATATATACGCATTGAAGGAGTCCAAAATGTACAGAATATTTCACAAAAGATCATTCCAAACAATATTTATCAACCAAAATGTGTCTTTTTTTCCTCTATCTTTGTGTTTGACATGGATTTTATGTGCAGTAGTAGCATGCTAGGAAGTAGACGACCATACATAGCCTCGAAAAAACGAGGATCCTCAACTATCAATTACTATAGAATTGATATGTATGTATACACACACATATTAACAAGATATGTAAACCATCTTCATAGTGCACAATTCGAACCCCACTATATATCACCCTTTTTTGCTATGCGCTTATATTTTTGGAAATTTTATTGGATAAAATTGCTAATGCACAATAGGCACAAAATTGTTGAAACTTGTGTTAATAATATTTATACATTCTCAATTTATTAATCTGAAACGTCTTTATTCAGTTCTTATATAATGTATGCTTTTAAACTCACTATTTCTCATCAATCTCTCTATCTTTGTTTCAAAACTTGCTAGTAGAATAATACTTTTTATATAGCGTAATTTTTTTTATTAATATTATAATTTGTGAGAAAAAACTTTTTTTAAGAATTTACACGATCCCCGTTTTATTAGCCCAACCCCTGTGTGCAGAGACGGAGCGAGGGGTGGCTGGTAGGGGCCACTGCCCCTTCAAAATTTCAATTATATATATATATATATATATATATATATATATAATTTATTAGATTATGTTTTAAAACAAATTTTTTATTAAGTCATTATAATTAATGTTCTTAATTCGTAACTTAGGTATCATTATATATAAATATGTTAATTTTATTAAGTTAACATTATAGATTTCAACGTCCATCAACACATAATTTGCAATTGAGAGTTATTTTTTATTTTTTTTTACAAAGTGCAACTCCACGTTATTTTTCAAATATTTCTTCATTTTTTCTATATGCTATTTAGTACTCCCTCCGTCCCACTTATAATGACATAATTTCTTTTTTTGTTTGTCTCATTCATCTTGGCACATAACTAGGTTGATTTTAGTATTAATAATTAGGGTCTAATCTTGTTAACTTACATTTAGTTAATTAAAATGTGAAAATTTGAATTTATAATCAAATATCTAAAATATTTAATTTATATAAATTTCAAAAAATATTAAAATATTTATTATTTCATACTTAAAATCATTTGCATTAAACTCCGTACCCGAAAAAAAAGTGTCATTATAAGTGGGACAGAGGGAGTATGATTTATGGTTAATCTATTTTATTCCAACATAGGTTAAGGATTTTCAAGCACGATTATTGTGTGAGATCTCATTCGTTCTTTATATTTTAATTCATATGCAAATATTTGTTGTTCTCTATTTTCTCTATAATTTAATTATTTCAATATGCTATATAGTACGTAATATTTAGGAGTTTGAAATTAATTAATAGCTAATTAAATCAGCCATACACGCTCTCAACTCTTTGTTTCTTGATTGTAGCATATGACTTTTTTTTTAATACTTCATATTTATTTTTAAAATGAGAGTTTTTTTAAGAGTAATCTTGCATTTCTTATATATAAGTTCATAAATCAACACAATAAACTATAAAACACTTCATTCGTTTTTCAATGATAACAAGAAATGCCCATAAAATTTTCTTGATTGTGTATAAGAATCGTACAAAGTTTATATCAGTTTGGTATAAAAAAATTCCTAATTGGTTGGAAGCCTACAAAAAATGTTGCATATTGTCTTCATTGTTTACTTTTGGTATAGTTTTATAATTTTGATATTGAGAAAGTTCGTCCCCTTAATAGATCCCTGCCTTAGTGTACGTGTGTGCACCTTCATTATTTGTAATATTAATTATGTGATGCCAATGCAATATAGAATAAATATATTTGAAAATAACTACTAGTAATAGTATCGATATGCATATGGTAAATGATCACATGACATTACAGAATTTTGTAAATCAATTATTAAGATTACAGATGAAGATGAGGATTGCCAGGTAGCTAGGTAATAATTTTCTAAACAGAAGCAACAAGTTTGTATTGTTGTCCGTTGGGATTGATTAAGTTCCTATAGGTGAATATTCATGTTATTGAACTGGCTTCATTTTTCACATCTTATTTCATTATCATATCAAGATCTGGAAATCCTATATTAATTGTTGGGTTGCATTTTCTCATTCGTTCTTTTTATTTCTTTATGTAAATGAAGCAAGGCACCAGCGAGGCACAACTCAATTAAATGTCATCGTCGATGCACTAATTTAATAATGCATTTAGTTGTTACATCCTTTATTATATTTAATTGCTACAACTTCTATTTTTTTTTCAGCGTTTCTGGACTTGGAGAGTTCATATGTTTTAATCAACAGAAAACACTATTAAATTTTCCACATAACTTGTAAAAATATTGTGATTACAATACCATAGTGTTGGTTTTAGAAACGACATTTCTGCAGTACTGGTTCTGTTGGTAAGAAGTTGGGAAATCGGTGTCAATTTACAAAAATACTCCTAAAAATGTCTGATGATCTAACTGAAAGTACACATTGAAAGTCAGGCGAGAGTTGTAAAATTTGGATTAAATGTGTTATTTCTAGAAATTTAATAATAATTATTTACATCCAAAATTATATGTATTCAAAAACATAAACACAAGCTTTTCTCATGGTGTGTGTGGTAAAAATTGCAATCGTCCAAGTTTTAAGGCCAAACTCTCCCAATTCCATATTGTTGAATTATTATGTCATTAATTTGAACTTCGATGGGAGCAAAATTCGGCATTATATATCTTTGTTAAATTTCCATTTATCTCAAGTTAGATGAAAGACCACCAAATCATTGAAAAATTATTTAATTTGGTCAAATAAGCAAATTTGTGAAAATTATTTGACCGAATTGACCAGCCTAATATTAGGACTGTATTTTGTTCCATATCCATTATGACTTATTTCTCCAAATAGAGGATATGTTTATATATATATGCAGTATGCTCTGCTTTTTTGATGCACTCGCTAGCTATTTATGATAATTCACCTTTTGATTTAGGTTTAGAATATATAGTATAAGAGACTTCTTACCCCTTTTGGCAACTTTCTCCAACCGAGTTGGTTCTGTCACACTAAAAATTAATTAAATCTAAATTTGAGTCAACCTTTTTACTTCTTCAATATTACTTCGACTGGGAAATGACCAAATTTATCAATTTGTATACATCTCTGTTTTTTTTCCTTGACTCACACCATAATTGACTACTTGCAAGTAGTAAAAATAAAATAAGAAGAATTTGATTAACTCCCCATAATTTTCTACTTCACAATATAAAATAATACTAATAACTTAATCTAAATAATACACACATACACATGTAAATATATATTTGCCATCTCAACTGAAATATGAAAGATCCTAAGCCGATCTTTCCTAGCAAAAACATCGAAACAAAAACACATGCATGTCTCTGCGCATTTCTCATTAAAGAATTTGGTACTTGCCACTTCCTTTTCCTATAAAAAATTCAATAATGTACTAAAAAGAACACAAGCTACATATATTGTTGATCTTTACCTATTTTTTTTTCTCTGTATAGTATTAATTTCCACCACCTTTCCCTTCTACTCCTTCCTATATATATAGATCTCCATATATAACATATATATGCATTCAATAACCCATCTAGTTATCATTCCACATTTATTGCCATGGCCATCTAGTGTATAAATTTTTATTACCTTGTACGAGAAATTAAGCAAGAACGATTTTAAATGGACATTCAAAAGTGTCTTCCAATGGCTGCTGCCCTATTTCTACTAGTCATTGTGCTCTCACTTCCTCGTTCACTAATGGCCGGACATGACTACGGCAAAGCTTTAACACAGAGCATTCTCTTCTTCGAAGCTCAAAGATCCGGTTACCTGCCCACTAACCAAAGGGTGCAATGGAGGGGAAATTCCGGCCTCACCGACGGCAAAATCAATGGGGTACCTTCATTTTCGACATTTTAATTTAGCTAGGTCTTACTTATTTTTATTGTAAGTAATATATAATTAATATTATTGTTGCAGGTTGATCTAGTGGGAGGGTACTATGATGCCGGAGACAACGTTAAGTTTGGACTGCCGATGGCGTTCACTATTACGATGTTGAGTTGGGGAATAATTGAATACGGCGCCCAGCTTGAAGACAGCGGCGAACTTGAACATGCCATTGACGCCGTTAGCTGGGGAACTGATTATTTCATCAAAGCTCATCCCCAACCTTATGTCCTCTATGGAGAGGTAATTCTTACCAACCATTATAACTTTTTTTTTATTACAATGTATGTTCGTGTCTTTAACTTTTACTTTAAAATATCAATTGGTTCGAACTTCACAAACAAATGGCATGTACCACTTGGCACAAAGGTTGGGACGATTTTGAGAGTAAGTCCAAAAAGCATGTTAGATTAAACAAGTGTTTGCCCTTCTTAGTACTAGCTAGCTAATGTACTTAACTGACATATTTAATAATCTTTGTTCGTAGTGCATAGCTTAGAGTGCGTGTTTTATATAACATAATACAAATTGACATGTGCAGATTCGATATGAATTATTTAGAGAAAAATGAGCGTTTCAGGACATAAGGATCTGAATTAGTGGAGTAAATGACAGGTTGAGTAAAGGCAAAGATTTTGCATGCAGTGAAATCTGGCGATCCTGTATTTTTTTCTTTTATCAATAATAATATAAATAGATTAGGAGTTGTGTCTGACAAATTTGATGGAACACGTGTTTTAATGAGCTCATCGTTTAGTGAAACCACAATTTAGAAAAAAATAAATTAATAAAAATATGTGGGATTAATTTATTTAGGTGGGAGATGGAAACACAGACCACTATTGCTGGCAAAGACCAGAGGACATGAGCACCTCAAGGGCTGCATACAAGATCGACGCCGACCACCCGGGTTCCGACCTCGCCGCCGAGACTGCCGCCGCCATGGCCGCTGCTTCCATCGTCTTCCGCCGCCGCAACTCCACCTACTCGGCGGAGCTTCTAGAACATGCTTATCAGGTCAAATATCTTAATTTTAATTTAATTAGTATACTTGTGTAAATATAAATATTTTACATTACATGTACACGTTCTTCATTTATGAAAAAGAAATTAAGATTTAAGACAATTGCAATTATTACAACTTTAATGGTAATTGATAAGTGAAGTGATAACTGCCCACTCTCCAACTAATGGATTTTGAACAGATCTCGTAGTGGGGCCCCATATATAGAACTCTGCTCTGGCCCATATATATGCTGTGAGCATTCACATTCAAATTCAGACAGCCTAGCCTGTCTGATATTCAGTTTATAATTACTGCTACAATTTTTATAAAAATAGTATCTTAATTAGGTGTTATTTCTATTCTCTTTATTAAGAACTCCACATTTTCCGTAATAATGATTTATATTTTTTGTATTTTACTAACAACGATCTATATTTTTTTAAATAAAAATTAACACTGTATTCATTGATTTTTGTCAAATACATGATTATTGAGTATTTTTATTTTCCTGTAAAAAATAAAATGAATAACGGAACATATGCTAATATTTCATACTAATATATGATTATTTTCAGCTGTTTGATTTTGCGGACAAATACAGAGGCAAATATGATAGTAGCATCACCATAGCGCAGAAATACTACAGATCTGTTAGTGGATACGCCGTAAGTTGTACTCCACTAGTTTATTATAACTTCTAACCATATCCTCTATTTTAATTTCTTTAATAACTACAAATGAAATATATTAATTGTGAGAGAAAAACAATAACATAAAAGATTTGGTATGAGATGTAACTAAAAATGGAAATTAATCTCTGAATTATGACATGAACTGCAGGATGAATTGTTATGGGGTGCTGCATGGCTGTACAAGGCAACAGATAATGAGTACTACTTGGATTACTTAGGGTACAATGGCGATGCACTCGGAGGTACTGGGTGGGCCATGACTGAGTTTGGTTGGGACGTTAAATATGCTGGAGTTCAAACCCTAGTTGCCAAGGTACACTAATCAATTTCTCCACACACACACACACATCACATGCACGTACAGAGAGATCTGCAAGTAATTAATGGCATGCATTTGATGATGTGATGTTGTGTTGCAGTTTGTGATGGCAGGAAAGGGTGGTGGTAAGCACAGAGCAATCTTAGAGCGATATAAGGAGAAGGCAGAGTTGTTCATGTGTTCTTGCAAGGAGAAGAGAACACCTGGAGGCCTCATTTTCCGGCAGAGATGGAACAATATGCAGTTCGTGACCACCGCTTCCTTCCTCATGACCGTTTACTCCGACTACCTAACCTCTGCTTCCATGTCCCTGATCACTTGCCCTAACGGCCCCTTCTCCCCATCTCAACTTCTAGCCCTAGCTAAATCTCAGGTCAAATCCCTAAACCATTCACACATGCATAGTACATATTATAGTTAATGTCAATCTATTATATCTATGTGTGTTGGATCTGTACGTTTCATTAGGTGGACTACATTCTTGGAGATAACCCAAGAGCAACAAGTTACATGGTGGGGTATGGGAAGAACTACCCTCAACAAGTGCACCACAGAGCAGCTTCCATTGTTTCTCACAAGGTGGATCCTTCATTCGTGAGCTGCAGAGGAGGCTATGCTTCTTGGTTCAGTAGAAAGGGCAGTGATCCCAACATCCTCAACGGCGCCGTAGTCGGCGGCCCCGACGCCTACGACAACTTCGCTGATCAGAGGGATAACTACGAGCAGACGGAACCAGCCACCTACAACACCGCTCCTCTTATCGGTGTATTGGCTCGTTTCCATGCTGGTCATACTGGCTACAACCAGCTTCTCTCAGTTGAGCTACCTAATCCGAAAACAGCAGGAAGTGGAGGAGAAGGCAGCGGTGTTGCAGATTCGTCGAGCCCGGTTTCTGTTGAGCAGAAGGTGACAACTTGGTGGATTGAAGAAGGGAAGACGTTCTATAGATACTCTGGTATAGTTACTAACAAGTCTAAGAAGGAGTTGAAGAATTTGAAGATTCGTATATTGAATCTGTACGGCCCTTTATGGGGTTTGAGTAAGTTGGGCGACTTTTACTTCTTCCCAGAATGGATGGAGTCTTTGGGTGCAGGAAAGAGCATTGAGTTCGTGTATATTCACTCTGCTTCTCAAGCTCAGGTTTTTGTGTCAAGCTACAGTCTCTTATAAGTGTTCTTTTTCTTTCATTTATTTATTTATTAATTTTGGATTTCAAGAAAATAACTAGCTACAAGTCTTGAATTGTAACATGAGTAGAACTTAGATGAAACTAGAGTAAATGGGGTACGTTGAAAAGAGGTGGAAGAAAAGGAGAGTGCATTAAAATTGAAGTTTAATGTACTAGCTAGTATTATCAATTTCGCTCTTATAACTTTTAGCTTAGTCTTTGGAGACACGAATGGTATGAGATTGAAACTTGAAATTCAAACTTCCACAGTATGAAATTAATCATCATTTTCTTTATTTTATTCTTTTTTTTATTAGTTTTTTCGTATTTAGTTATTATTATGTTCACTTTTGGGTAAATGAATGCGGTTGAAAATGAGTGGAAGGAAAGGGTAGTGGCTTTTTATTGTAAAATCTTTTCCCCTTCAATTTCTCTGGCGTTGCTCTGGTTAGGATTTGCAGAAAATTGCAACAATTTCTCATTTGCAATTTGAATAAATTTTTTCCCCAACTTTATATCTGTTTTTAAGTGTGTATATGTGCTATTGACTGAAGATGGCAAAAACATGGACTATGATAGTAGTACAAACATATATGGTACCAAAACATACATAGTTATATTGTTGTAAGTGATGTTGGGCATATCCAAGTTCTGATAACAAGTCAATACAAAAACAGAACTGGCGCAAGAAACATTCTCAACCCCATATGCCAAGAACTGCTAAACACAAAACAACCGCAAGAGTTGTTAGTTTGAGTCGAGGTGTACAACAATGATGGTGATGTTGTCTTCACTGCCCTTAGCAATGGCGAGCTCGGCTAGTATGGCTGAAGCCTGCGACGCCCTGTCTCCTTCCGACGGCAACGTCTTCACTTTGCTACCAAGGCACTTCCTCACTACCTCACACCCCATCTCCTTCCCCACCACCTTCCACACCCCTTCACTTGCTATTATTACAAACTCTTCCGAGTTGTCGTTTCGCCTCATTATACTTGTCATAACAGGCTCCCACCTTTTCTTTCCATTCACACTTTCATCTTCATCACCTTCATTCTTACTCGTAATTGTTCCTCCTTCAACTTGGAAGCCCTCTTCCACTTGTTCTGACTGCAAAGGAGATAAGCAAAAACCTTCATTACTAATAATAGATGATGAAAATGTACATCATCATGATCATCTTCAAGATCTTGATTTACAACAGAATGATGAAATAAAATTAGTAAGGTAAATTTAATGAATGATTGTGAATTCATTTCAAAAAAAAAAAAGAAAGAAGGAAAGAACATCATGATGATCACCTTATGATCTCTCCCTAGTGGTAAAGCGACTCCACCACTCCAAAGCACCGCCTTCGAACCACCGCAGTTGGCGACCACCACCTCCCCCTTCTGACCTGCCACCACCACCGCCGCGAACTTCACCATCGCCGCCGCCTCGTCCTCGAACATGCAACTGAAACAGTGCTTGACCACCTTCCCCAAATCGAGGCCCTCCACCTCCGGTAGCTTCTCCAAGCAGTGGTGCAGTTTGTCGGCGCAGGCCTCAGCAACCTTGGCGATGCCGCCGCCGCCTCCGTAAGCGGCGAAGAAGGAGTAGCCGCCGGGTAGACTCTGCGGCTGCATCACCGTCACCTGCTCCTCCATCACTCTCTTCCGTCCTAGAATTGACACGTAGCCGTATTTTAAGGGCATTTCCGACGACGACGGCACTTGTTCTTCGACGCCGGTGCATTCTTCTCTTTTCCGGCAGCCTTTGCGCGCTTTGGTTGCATGAGCTCGGCTTGATGATTGCACTGACTCCAGCATTCTTTTTATTTTTATTAATGGACTTCTTATACATCTAATTCATTTCTCATTATTGGAACTACATATATATATATATATAGAAATGTAATATTGACATCGGGAATAGTGAATACCTTCTGTGACAATCTATTTTGATGAAAAAGATTAGTTAGTATACTTATTTTAGCCTAATTTATTAAATTAGTTTGAGATCAGACATATTCTTCGAGATTATTCGAGATAATTTTGTTACCAAATTATTTGAGATAATTTTGTTACTTAGTATGTTAATGATTTATAATTCATAATTAATTTTACTTGGCATTATCTTGAGATTATGCCTTGAACAAATAATATTAAGACACAATCATGCAAATCAAACACTCTCTTATTGTTCCATTCTTCATAATAATTATATTTTTCTTATATTAAATTTTCCTATTAAATAATCATTTTTGTAAAATTAAAAGTAAAATTATTTTTAAAATACTAACTTCAATTTTTCAATATACAAATATTTACTTTCTTATTCTACATATTCAATCTCTTAAGAGCACTTATATTAGAAATTTAGAATAGAGAGTACTATTTATTTAAAAACTAATTAAAATTTATTTGTGGTTAACTTTTATTTTTTATTAGCATAGATAAAAGTAAATGTCAGAAGTAACTTTTATAGATTATCCGGTAATGATAAACGTACAAATTTATTTGTATACTCGACACAATTATGGAGTAACGATTAAGCTATAATCTTTTTGATATAAAACTATGCTGCTCAACGAAAAAAGGAGTAATAAGATGACATGTTGTAAGTTGAGTTTGGTCACTAGCAAATTGTAGTTTTCGAATACTAAACTATGAAACACTTGTTATAACATATCAAAAATGTTCCCCAAATCTTACTCCTCAAGTGCAAGTGCAAGTGCAGACTGTGCAATGTCTTAAAAATCAAATTGAACCAGTCGGTTTGATCACTCTAATTGTGAACCGATCAGTCAATCAATTTGGTTATGTTAAATCGAGTTATAATAAAAACTCAAAGTGAACAATAAGCAGTGACGTAGCTAGAAATTTTAATTTGGAGGTGCGAAAAATACATAACAATACAAATATAAGCTTAAAAAAGACTAACATTAAAACTAATATATTATGAAATATTGTTCAATTTCAAAGTAGTAAAATGTCAAATACAAAAAAGGAAATTATGTAACTATCTAATTTATTATTCGACGAGTCTTCATTTCGTGAAAGTGTTTGACAACATCCTCGTCGGAAAATTGTAGAAACACATCTCTTTCAATAAAATTGACTAAACGATCATTTTGAAATTGATCACTCATGTTATTTCTCAACTTATTCTTGACATAAGTCATTGTGGAAAACACACTCTCTACACTTACAAAAGCAACCGAAAGAATCAACATTAACTTGATCAACAAAAATACTAGAAATTTCATTTTCTTGAACATAAATTAAAGAGAATCATTTGAAGGAGACAAACTAACAATAGAAATATTTTCACGATCTATAAATGAAGAGAATGAACTACTTTGATATTTTATTTTCTTGATCATAAATTAGATGGTGCATTTTTGTAATAATAATTAACACTAGTGATATAAAAAAATGGGGTACAACTGAATCCCCATTGCCCTATACTCCCTCCACCACTGTTGATAAGAATAGATCAAAATTGACTAAAACATGTGAGTCGTTTTGTTCGGTTTAATTGTGAACCGATCAGTCAATCGATTTAAGTAAACCTTTTATAAGTCTGATACGATGAATGGTCTAATTTTTAAAATATTGTCCAAGTAAATTTTCTTAACATACTCATGTTTGAGTCACATGCCACATTGCATATATTATTTTTGATAAAATATTTTAATATTAATTAAATAATAAAAAATATTTATAACAAAAATTATAATAATTCATATACTTATACATAACAACTATTGCCATAAAACTTGTGTTAATATTTGAATAATCGCTTCACTATGTAAAAGATGAATTATGTATATAACTAAAAATTGGTTTATTATTCAATCGTCGTCTACCGTGGAAGTTGGGTATTCATTTGGATCATCAATTTTCTTATGAATTATGATAATCTTAAAGAAAGATATATTTAGAAACAAATGTAATTTAATCCCACAAAAGAGGGGGAGAGAAAAAAATAATAATATAATATAATATATATGTGATGTAATTGGCTTGTGGAAATGTAAAGGGGCAAAGCTTGAAACCGTTTTAAGCTTTCATCAAAGCAATCAAGAAAATGATGCCATATAATATTGATAGAACAGCTCAATCTGCCAATTTTCATACTTAAAATAGAAGGTCTCTTATTTTACTCTTCTGATAACATAAAAAGAAGGTTCGGGAATCACCCATAACTATTTGACACGAATCAAAACTATCTGACTCACCTGATTCATCATAATCAGTTAATAACTTAAATAAATAACACATACACTTACACAATCTCCTCACCTTCATATCCCATCCTTATCCTTTCCCCTTCTCGATCAAACCTAAAATTCAGTGTTAACACGAGTCTAACCCCTGTTTTTGTATAACATTTGTAAATTTATTATCATCATCAGATTATTCAAATATCAAAAATTCTCTCATCACTAAATCAGATTAGATATAAAAACTAAG
Source organism: Leonotis leonurus (assembly GCA_026898415.1). Classification (NCBI taxonomy): domain Eukaryota; kingdom Viridiplantae; phylum Streptophyta; class Magnoliopsida; order Lamiales; family Lamiaceae; genus Leonotis; species Leonotis leonurus. The sequence continues at coordinate 4,527,242 of JAPKLX010000004.1, forward strand.
ATAGCAAGAAATATTGAAACAAATTAGAGATAACAGGAGAATTGGTATAGCCATGAGAGAGGACTTATAGAGGGAAGGTAATAATATATTAATGGATTATGATAATTAAATATGTGTAGCATCATATCAATTATCACCCAATGTCAAAAATATCAGATATATTCCTAACTGATGCCATCAAGCTAAAATTTACATTTCTTTAGAATCACTATACTTGTTTGGTCATGTAATTCTAAGTTTCTAACTACTTTTCAATCACCTAGAAGGCCTTTTGCTCCTTCTCTTCCTTCCCTTCACCTCTTTCTCTAAGCTCTTGAGCCTCCGACTGAGCGTCGACGACGTGGTCCTTCGACTTACGGGCTTCCGCGTGCCATCAATAGACTGCTGCTGCTGCATTGAAAAAGTTGATGGCGGGTTTCTGATTAGTCGAGGGTGGTGGAACTGGAATAACTGGTATCCCCAACATCTTCTTCACCCCAGGATTCTTTATCACTTAACAAAATTCAAGGGAGACTTGAAGAAGATAAGAAATTGATAGTATATAAGGCTGCAGATTAACATGAGAAATGAAAAGGACCACAATCAATTCACAAGAATCATACAGAACTGGAGAATCAAACTCAATTATAAATGAACAAGACTCCCCAATCCATATGCCAGCAAGTACAAGTTTGAGGTAATCCGGTAAGGTGTCGTTTACTTTGCGTGATAAGATGGATTGATAAAATTAATCGAAACTAATCCAATGTTTATTTTGATGCATAAATGATGGATTGTTTGATTTTGAACTAATTTAATAATTTTATTCTTATCCTATGTTTTATTAATTCAGTTAATCACTCAAAGTAAACGAACTATAGCCTGTGAATGTATGGACAAATTAGCTGCAGGAAGAACTGATGTGGTTTTTTTTTCAAGAGAACATCATGGGACTGAAGGGTAATTACACGAGATAGAGCGAGATTAGGGAAATGAGGAGAAGTAATATATCAAAGCAAGGAAAATAATTTAGTTGTTTCTGGGATATCTGTCAATTTCATAAGGGTATATCATTGCGAGTTAGAGCGATAAAAATGAACTAATTAATTGCTGTAAAGATTGGAGGTAATCAATTTATTTTTCTACTAAGACAGAAAATAGAGTTGAGAAGTATAATTCATAAGCACATACCTTTGGGAAACTTGCAGTGAGAGGAATCGTTAATGCTGCTGCAAACACTCTAGAGATGTTCTTGATGGTATTTGCAGTGGGGTTGCCTTCCAAACCTTCTTGTGCATTGCACTAGAAACACATTATTAACCAAATTAAAGACGTCGAATTTGTGGTCTCAGCAATCATATCTGATATTAAACGGAAAGTCGCATTAAACAAATATAGCATCGATCCATCCTAAACCTCCTCAGTGATATGATACAGTTATACTGAAATCTAAATTCAACAAGTAGAGAGACTCGTCAAAACTCGCAAGAATCCACAACATATGACATTCCATTTGAAAGACTTACTTGTAATTCGTGTGTTATATTTTGATTAGTAGAAAATGGTAAGTATAGAAGGAAAGTTGCATAAACTTTGTAGAACTAATGAAAATTTCAATCTATTACTTTAGAAACTGTTCAGTTACAGGAAAATTCTACCCCCCTGAATATGATAGGGTGCATGGTGCTTCAATCATGACAAGAAAGCATTCTAACAAGATACCAGCACAGCAGAAGATAGAATTGATATTAAGATCACTCCAATCTCCACATTGTCAAAGTAGAACGATTCACACATTTTTTTCATAGCAAGCAACCATAGATACAGGGAAGGTGGCTGACCTCTACTGTTATCCAAAATGACAATGCTGTCAAAACAGGCAAAATATACAGAGCGTCTGGAGTAGTCAAATCAGTAAACCACAATGCTCCTCCATCTTTGAAAGATTGAACTTTTTCTGCCAAATTGTTAATCTGCATGTAAAATGACGAGGCAAAAGTGTCACTCAGTTTAAAAGTGAAATAATTGAAGGATAAACACAAATGTAAATGAAAATGAATGAATCGTCTAGAAAAGCTGAAAAGGAATGTGATCTTACTGCTAAGAAGAAACAGCAAAAGACAGGTCCCACTATTAGAATTCCCTTTAAAGGGGTGAATGGTGTAACACCATATCTGTAAAAGAAAGACACAAACATCTCTACTGATGGCGTATGTTAATCCAATAGTTTTAACAAAGAATTAAAATCATGATAATCATAACAGTAATAAAATAAATACTCTCTTTGTCCCATGAAAGTGGTCCTGTTTCGTTTCTCAATGGGTGTGCTTTATGGAAAAAGTAGGACCACTTTCATGGGACGGAGGGAGTAAAAGAAATCAATAAATGAAGGGGAGTTGTCTAATTAATATCATGTCTCAATTAATCATGCATTCGTTCACAAATCAAGTGTTCTTAAGAGTTATCTAATTAATATCTTTCGTATTCATAATCAGAAAGTAATCATGGTATTCAAGTTAACAATTAAGAATTCCAAGAACAATAAACAAATAATCAATTCATACATTTCCGATTCAAAATTGATGTCGATTAAACCTATATCTGACCGATACTAGAATCTTCTCTCGATCTTAACCTGATCAATATTGTCGTCGTAACAATCGATGCCCACCTAAACACAACCAATTCCACAAGATCAACATGAAGCCTCTTAAGAATATTAACATGTAATTGGTTATGTAATAATGTGTAAACATCAAAACAAAACAAAAAAAAAACTCAATTCCGCACCAATTAAACCTGTAACAACGTGCACATAATCAATCATGTGTTGGAGCGTAGCCGGTAAGAACGAGTCTGCCGCTGCAATCGCCACTTCATTCGCCACCGGCGCCACCTGAGCAGCTACTTCCGTGACGGTATCAACCGTCTCCCCCAACACCTCCGCCACGTCAGTCATTATCTCCAGCTTGTCGGAATCAGGCACTTCTCCGAAACTCGACATATTCCTCACCGTCACCGGAGAGAAAGCTACTGGAATCACAATTCTCCGATCTTGGAACAGATTCCTTAATCCGCTCAAACTTCTCGCCCAAAACGGGCGGCGCCGCCGTAGATAGTCAGGGTTTCCACTGCCCTTGTAAACGGGATTATGGGGCTGCAAATTTTCGCGGTCGCTATCATCATGATCGATAATGGAACCGCGAATCTCTGCTGTTGGTAGAGAAACTTGGCGCGTGCAGTGACACTCCGCCTGAAAGTCATTAATAGTTCTTCCTGCAATCAAAATAACCGCGAGATGAGGGGGGTGGAGGCTTCTTTCTTCAGTTAAGAGAAAAGATTGTATCTTTACCAAAAATCTATTAAAAAGGTTGCGGATTCGAAGAAGAAATTTGTGTTGGGGTGGGTATATTGTAATGTATGGCAACGAATTTGGCATACCGAGGATCGAAAAAAATATAAAGCGAACCGACGCTCATACTGGTTTTGCTGTGATAAGAAAATAACAAATTCCAAGTGATCGTGGTGCTAAGTCTCCTCCACTGTCGCCGGCGCCGCGTAGTAATGGCTAAAGAACGATGGTTCAGGGAGACACGAATTGATATAAGAGGTATAAGAGTTCAAATTTAAAATTCGAATAACGGAAAACCCAAAAACTTAAAAATTCGAAAATTCTGCAAAACAAAAGTGAAAATGTAATTTACTTTAATTTTTTAACAAGACTATTATTTATATTTTGGTTAATTATAACTTATAGTCAGGACTTTAGTGATCTTATGTTCTCATCTTTTAAAAAATTATTAAGTTATAGCATCACCTTAATTCTTTAGTTACATTTATAGTTTAAGAGTTATTTTCTCTATTATCTTGTTTTACCCTTATCATTATTATTTATTTAAAACTTGACTTTAATTTTTTTTAAATGATGACATGGAAAATATTTATTACATACAAATTTATATTTATCTATTATCTTGTTTTACTCTTATCATTATTATCTATTTAAAACTTGAGTTATATAAATTTAATTTTATTTGAAATCTTGAAAAATTATATATATTTCATGCATTATAAGATCATATTATAAATCAGTTTAAAACGCGCTCATTATCAACATTAAAGCTAACACAAGTTATGCATCCATCAATTATGTTCAAATAATTAGCTCCAGAATATTTTGAGAAGAAGTTGAAAAAATTGAAGGCATATTAATCAGCTTGTGTTAGCTTTGAATTACCAAGAAATATAGATAATGAGCGTGTTTTAGACTTATTTATAATGCATGATATATATATATATAATTTTTTAAGATTTCAAATAAATTTAAATTTATATAACTTAAATTTTAAACAAATAATAATGATAAGAGTAAAAGAATATAATAGAGAAATATAAATTTGTATGCAATAAATGTATTTCATGTCATCATTTATAAAAAAAAATTAAAATCAATTTATTTTTCATGTCATCATTTATAAAAAAAATTAAAGTCATAATTCCGTCGTCGGAAAATGACTCATAAACTATAAATTTAATTAAAGAGATAACGTAATATTATATCTTAATAATTTAAAATGCGAGAATATAAAATCGAGTTATAAGTTATAATTAACCCTTTATATTTTTATATATATGACTATTATTTATCACAGTTCTTTAAAAGTGACTATTTTATTATTTCACCCTGTTTAGTAAGTACTAGTTCGTATTTTATAACATACGTGAGTTAAAATTAAAATGTTTAAACCGAAAAGATAGTACGAATTGTCAAAAGTGTGCGTATGTGTAAGTGAAACAAAATAATTTGAACCTCGGAAAAACAAGGTAATACATATCGTGATATAATTAAATTGACAATACGATCAAGTTTGTGTTTTATAATATTTTGAAATTCATACCATGATTAATAACATCGTACTAAGTTTATTTCATAAAGCGTAATTGAATTGCACCTCCTACCTCTTAGGACCAATGCCCACACTTTATTTCATGTTAATTTTTTGTGGTAAGAATTTAGTAAAATTAAATATTTGGTTACATATATAAATTGATCATAGCTTGTTACCTTATAAAAAAATGTCGCGTTATAATAGTGTAAGTTTCATCTTCAAGCTTATAGAACGTATGGCATAATTCCATTATCATTTTCACTAATTAAATTCTTGATGGTCCTACTTTTTAACAACACATAATAAAATGTGCTTATTTCGTAGACTCTAAGAATTATATATTGCATGCTCAAACCAATGCTTAAAATAATCTTTCAAAATTCATCATACAATAAAATTAATTTATACCGACGATGCTATATATCTTATTGAGAAAGAAGAATGAAAGAGCACATTCAATGCTGATCCGATGCAGTCGAGGATGGTGATAGCAGCGTAGAGGAAGTAGGAGTAGTCGATGAGGTCTCGAGCAAGTTTCTACAAAGAGGGCACGTGCCGTTGAGCTTAAGCCACTCGTCTATGCAAGTAGCATGAAAATAATGGTTGCACTCAGGAATACTTTTTAAAATATCTTTAGGTTTGTAATCGGACAAGCAAATCGAGCAAGTGTTATCGCTCGGGTTAGGGAGCCGGCGACTTAGCCCTAACTCCGTCTTCGGGTACGACTCTATTGTGGTTCGGTCAAGGCCGCCAGTTGCCCGAACCACCATTTGTCTGTCGAAAGTGGTTGACATTGGTAGCTCATTGGTTAGCCGGCGTTGCTGCCGATTGAGTTGAATCCTTTTACCAATGAAACATATTAATCCAATTAAACATATCACTCCTGGTATTCCTCCACCAATTATAATGGCATATTTAGCTCCTATTGGAAGCCCTGCACATCAAAATAAATTAAACATACATATAACATCATAAGTTGTATATAATCAAATTGCATCAATGAGATATACTTCTGTCGTCCCGTTAAAAGTGACCACATTTTCTTATCGGGTCGTACTATTAAAAATGGTCAATTTTATGAAAAGAAAAAAAAATTAAAATACATCACTCTTATTTTTATATAATACAATATTTTACTTTTTCAATTTTCGTGTCTAATGTCTTGTGAGAGCATTTAATTAATGGGAAGGAGGTTTTATTATATATTTCACAAAATGCTTATTTAAATCGCCCAACTTCACTCTATCTCCACCTCTTTCTCAAATGAGTATTTTATATATGTATTTGACAAGAAAAAATAATAATAATTGTAACATACATTTTAAAAAAAAGTGAGTACCTTTAACCGTCCAAAATTAAATAAACCCAACTCAAGTTAAAATAAAAAATCCAATATAGGTGTGTAGCTGTTTAAATAGCAATTTCTTGAACTGGTATTCAACGTTTTATTCAAATATAAAAATAGTCAAACATATCTCAGTGCGACACGTCATCATCTCCTATTTAGTGGTGGTCTTTATTATTTATTTATTTATAATTTTAGTTCACATTTCATTTTCTACACTGCCTTATTTCTCTAATCTTCACCTACCAAGTGCCAACGACTTGATAAAACGTAGACCTTAATTTTTTATAAACGATATGATCAATTTATTATAGTCCCCATCATTTTATGCAAATTACAATTGAGACACACCAAAGCCGTAATCAACTAAAAATTCATGTATAATCTTATAAGTGCAATATAATTCGTAAAGTTCAATAAAAATATAAATAAACTTTTAAGGTGACGTTTATTTTGAGTGATAAGTTAAATTGATAAAATATATAAGTGGTGTTTGATTTAGTGGATGAGATAGATTAGATTGATAGGATAATAGATGATGAGATTATTTGGATTATATAATCATGTGTTTTGTTTGATTGATTATAATGTTTGATAAATTATGTGATTATAATTAAAATATAAAAAAAATACCTAAATTGCCCTTTATCGAGATATGTTGGGTGTGTGTTTACTTGTATTTTTGTAAATAACAAAATAGATGCAGATACTTTTGTAAATTTGTGATGCTTGATTAATAATCAAGACTAATCAAGTCAAGTTTGAGTTGATTAATAATCAAGGAATTCCTTGATTATATGCGGGCCGGATAATCTATCCCGGGCCAAATCAAGCAAACCAAACACTTGATTATGTTTGATTATTTTATCAATCACATCTAATCAAGGTTAATCAAGCAAATCAAACACCCCCATAATTGATTATTTAAAGGATATGATTGTTAAATTAGTTCAAAATTGAGTAATCTATCATTATATATGTCAAAGTAAACATTAGATTAACATAAATTATTTTTATTGATCAATTCTATCATAAAAAGTAAACACCACATGAAAGAATAACTAAAATAACCGAAAATATATTACGACTACCCTCTAAATTATTACTATGACTGATTGTCCTATTAATTCCTATAAATAATATAAAGTTATTCAAATTTACAATTTTTACATGACTTTTAAGTCATATTTGGTGGACAAGATATAGGATAAAATAAAATTATTTTATTAAATCATGTGTTTGATAGAAAATTTGATAAACGTCACTATTAAACACCAATTTTTCAATATTTATTTTTGAACTTTGCATTTATATTATCCTCAGTCTTTAAAGAAACTACATATATTTAGCACTAGAAACTATATTTATTTACGTGATCTCCTCTATTAATAAGAAACTTATATGTAAAAAAGGTTCCCTACAATCTAAATGACCAATCATGAGCTACAAGCCTACAACAAATGGCCATTAATTACATTTATTTATTTATTTAATATTAGTATATACATTCAAATAAATAGTGGATTAATGATGATGACAATGATGATAATAATAATAATAAAATATAAAAAATGATTAGAAATTAAATTAAGCAAACACGTCACTGACCAGAAGACTTGGAGCACCCAATTTCTAAGCCCGAATCCCGTTTAAACCCGCAGCGCCCGCCCCGGGTCTCGCAGCGGCCGCAGCCGGGCCTACTCCACCGCAGCTCGAAGTCCTCTTCCGGGCCATCCGCCCCCCAGTACATCTCCGAGACAGTCCACGGCGGCACCGTCGCGTTCCCAATCCTCCGGCACGGCGGAGGCATAATCTCCGCCGGGAGGTCCACTCCCGCGGCCACCACCGTGGCGTTCCTGGCGCTGAGGCACGACAATACGACGTAGTAATTGTCCATCCGCATGTCCTCGGTCAACCCCTCAGAGCAGTTGAGGATAGCGAAGCGCGTGAGGTAGGTGGCGTCGTAAGGTGATCCCTCCACGCTGAAGTTGAGGGCCCGGCCCGGGAGGCATAAGCCCGGGTCGCCGATGTAGAGGGCCGACCGTTTGTAGTCTATGTGCTGCACGATGAAGTCGCCCGATCGCGGCAGGTTCACGATCGTTTCGTTGCGGCTGTTGCAGTGGAGGTGGAAGCCCGGGTAGCCGCAGCGGATCGCGTGTCGGCCCGTCAGCCGGAACGGGAACCGGACTATCGGGCCTCGGGCCGCGTCGCATGAATCCGGTTTGCATGGATCGGCGGTTCGAACCGGTGCTGCGAGGAGAAGGGTTATGGTGGAGATGAGTATGAGGAACTGTGTTATTCCTTCCATTGAGGAATGGCTTTTGTGATTTGAAGTCTGTTTATGGTTGCCCAAAATCTATAAATGTGTGTGGAGAAAGGAGGTGGGTCCATGTGGTATGTAATAAAATGACACTTTATCAAATAATATGTCAAGAAAAATAAATACTCCACATGCTTTGATTGGTCTAATCTTCGTACTAAGTTATGTTATGTGAGAGTTTATACTTAATTAGTTGATGTTCAAATGAAAATACTTCAATTTTCTTCAATAAAATTTTGGATCTCTCCGAGTTGCTTTGAAGAAAATAAAAAAGGAAATCATCTGTCGAAAGGCTATATGTTCAGCCATATATATAGAGAGAGAGAGAATTTTGTGAGTCTTATAGACAATGGAGTATTTATTTTTGAAGCAAATTCCCTAATTTAATTTGGTCATGAGTCACGCAATTATTATTAATAAATCTTGAGCCCTCTACTATCTTGTTTATATTACGCAATTTTTTTGAATAAATTTATATTAGACAATTTTGATGTTTTTAAATTGATAGAAATATCAAGAATCACATAGAATCTTTTATTATTATATATGAAGACGGTAAAAGGATTTGTTAAATAAATCAATCGTTATTAATTCATGCGCGTACTACAGCCTTTTTTTTCTTTTTTTATTTCATAGTATTGACTAGAGCAATTAAAATTGGTTAGAAAAAAGCGATGCCTGATTGGCTTACTCGGCCCATCCGTAAATAGGATCAGGTTAGACTCAAAATATATAAATTCAAAAAAATTTGTGACAAACTAGCCCGATTTATTGGCTCGGTGGGGGTTAGACTCAAAATATATAAATCCAAAAAATTTCGTGACAAACTAGCCCGATTTATTGGCTCGATGGGTATATGGGCTTTGAATTAATTTAGCTTGCCTATACTTTTATTATTATTTTAATTTTTCACAATATTTATTATACATTGCTCTCATAATAATTCTATTTTCAATATCTTATAATTTAATTAAAATTTATTTATGATAATATTTTTATACCATTTAAAAGTATTACATTTTATTTGATTTTATTATAAACTTATTTTTGTATTCTAATTAATCCTAAAATAAAATAATAAATCTACATTAAATATAATGATATATTAAATTTATATCTTGATGTCATCTTTTTATTTATTTTATAATTAAAAAAATATAATTAATTCACATTATATTTTAAATTTATAAAGAATAAAATTTTAATTCATTTGTTAATTTGACCCGTTGGCCCGGTGACTCGTTACGTGCGGGTATAGATTTGAATTTCAGCAATCTAAATTAATTTCGGGTTAATCTGACCCAACCGTAATATAACACTGGTCTGATGGGCTGGACAGGGTTGGGCCGGCCCGAGCATTTTGACAGCTCTATCACTTTTATAAAATGAGTTTGTTTATTTGATAAGTAATGAGAGATCAATAGTTGTTGAAATTTAAATTGAATAATTAAGGTAGAGATCCATTTTCTGTAAATTACGGTCTTCTTCTTCATTTAGTATTTCTTTTGTGTGTAGTGGTTTCAGTCGACTATTGATTATTATGCATACAACACGTTTTTCCGCGGACCTAATTCAACGTTTAGTGATTTATGAATCATTATAATTTTTTTCATTTGATTTTTTATACATATAATAAATGTTAAATTATATCATAATAAAAAAAAAATAGTTCGAGAGCAAATTAATGAACTTTTGTTAAAAGTTTATTATTTATTTACACAATATATTCAATAGCAAACACATTATTTGTGCTCGCTGGCAAGTGAAGTAACAGTTCTAGTTATGGACAAGTGTATTCCCTATAATCAAAAGAGTGATTATACGAAATAGCAAAATTTTTTTATAAAAAATAAATAATAGTCATCACATAATAATATTTAAATTATAGTCATTTACAAATTTTTTGTACTAAAATACCTTTATAATTATTTTTTACATTTCTAAGTATGAGTAGTATGAATCGTATTGAATGAATATATATAAATTGTATGAATGAATATTATTCATACATTTCAGACCATTCGTATTATCCGTACAATTAAATATAAATAGGAAGATATTTATGGTAATTCATATTCAAAATGACTATAATTTAAATATTTATATGTTTGTGACTATTATTTGTCTTTTAAGATCTTATTTAGCTATTTTTTTATAACTAACACTAATTAAAATATATTAGTAGCTAACTACTACGTTTAGCTAAATGTTCTTAATCGTCTCTTATTTGCCGTAGTTATAAGAGAATTACTTAATTGATTTGTTTGTAGATAACATATTACATCAATATGCACTCTTCAATAATTTATTTTTGATAGAAATGTATATTAAATGCTTCGTGTTAGGATATTTTATTATGTTTTGATTTGGTTCCAAAACTTGATTATATAGTGCAGGCAACTGAAGGCCTCCCCCGCTGAAAGCCTTGACATGGCTACTAAAAGCTTGGCTACTGAAAGCATGGCTACTGAAGCCACCATGCACTGAAGGCCATGCATTGAAGGCCATACTGAAGGTCATGCATTGAAGGCTTCCACTGAAAGCTTCAAGCCACTGAAGGCCTAAGGCCACTGAGTGAAGATGTTTTGCATGACCACTGAATGCATAAGTTTGCATGGCCACTGAAATGCATAAGTGTGCATGGCCACTGAATGCCAAAGTTTGCATGGCCACTGAGGCCATTATTTATCTCCCACTGAAGGTCCACATTATTAAGGCCACTGAGGGACACATATTCAGGGCCACTGAAGGTTCTTAATCTGAAGCCTCCACAGAGTGTTCAACCTACGCTATAGATGTAATCATTTCAAGACACCAGAAATGATAAAAAGGACGGCTACTCCAACGGGAAGAATTCAAAAGAAGCTCTATCTCACAACGGCTATATTTTTTAGAGAGCACTATAAATACCCCGACACTTCACGCTTCAACAACAACAACCGGTTACCCCTGCTTTCAACTCCCTATCGCTATCATTATTTCTCAAGCCTTCAAGCTTTCAGTTAGAACACTTCAAGCTTTCAGTATTCATATACTAAGTGTTCTACTTAGCGATACAAATCTGTAACCGAAGAATAGTCTAGTTAGATTAATTTCTAAACTAGAAGTGATCAGATAATATTGTATATCTAACCCACTGTGGTTGATCACTGTAAGGCTATTATTTCTCCATTAATTTGGAAACCCTCGACTAACATCGAGACTCGTGGACGTAGGAGTTTTTATCTCCGAACCACGCAAACCAAACTCTGTGTTGTTTCATTTGCTTTCAGTATTTATTCTTTCATTTTCTATCATTCACTGAAAGTTTGATTTTGATTGAGTTTTATAAAAACAAGTTTACCACCAAATTCCGCATTTCAAAATCTTTAACTACTCGTTTCGGGACCAACACTTCGACAATAATATATGTGATTCTTGTTAATGGGCTTTTCTCCATCAGACCTTCCCATAAATTAAACTCTCATCCATCGACCATGAAAACTCAATTATTTAATAAACAATGACATTTTCCAGAAAAAAGAATAAACAAATAGGGAGAACTGTGTTAAGTGAACGTGGATTAACAAACTTTCAAACACACATAATTTTGTTGACCAAAATTATTGGGCTCTTACTTGATCCATTTAAACTCTATTAGACCAACATAATTAAATACAAATTCAATAAGAATTGGCCCAATCCAATTTCACCATAATTAATTTTTCACTCACAATAAATTTCATAAAATATAAGTAAATTATTACGACTATCTACATCAAACGAAAATAACTACTCCCTCCGGCCTTTTTACTTGACACATTTTATTATTATAATACACTCAGTTGGATATAAAATGTGTCAACTAAAATGGGCCGGAGGGAGTATTAATTAGTTAACTTACGATTACATATATAATCAAAAAATTAATTAAAAACTCTACAAATTTAAAATGAATCGTTCATAATTCTGTTTTCCTTGTGAAGATTGAAAGTATATAAAGGAATAAAGGAAAATTGATTACAAAAAGGTAAGAGGCTATAATACAAGGGAATAAGACCCCAATTTAATCGGGGGAGGCTTGGAGCCAAGACCGCAAATAGAGGTCAGCAAGGGTTCGTTTTGGTTAAAAACCAAACCAAAATTTTGAAATGAAATTAATCGAATTGTTTAGAAATTAAAATTAATTCGATCAAATTATTTAAAAAATCAAATCGAAACTTAAAATTTAGTTTCAGTTCGATTTTTGGTTATTCAAAATTTTTAATTATATATATATTTTTATTAATAAATTTATTATAATTTGCACTCAAAATTTTATGTTCAATTTATTTCAATTAAACAATTGTTCAATCTTGTACTACATACGATCATTTACGACATGAAATGGACATTGAGAAAATTAATTTATACAAACACTTTCAATTTTTAAGTTTACTCATTCATATTTTATGTTATTTGCTTACTTTCCTTCTATGAAATGTTTTAGTTTTATGCTAATTCTTTATAATTTGGATTATTTTATAAATGAGATTTTATAACAAATACTATTTAATTTAAAGTAATTTATTTATTTATTATATAATACTTCCTCCGTCCCAACTAAGTTGGGCATTTCCTTCTTAGGAAATCTTTATCACACACAAGTTTAAATAATATATATTTGTATCATCATTTTATACATTTTCCAACTCTAAACATACACTCCTTAATTACCGTGCCCAAAAGAAACGCATCAACTTAGCTGGGACGAAGGGAGAAATTAATATATAATAAAATTCGATTGGTTCGGTTGAGAACCAAACTGTTTTACTAAAAACCGATCCGAACAGTAAATAATTTAGTTTATAAAAATTAAAACTGAAACCAACCAATCATCAATAGTTCAGTTTGATTTTTCGATTTGGATCGATTTTTGCGCACCATAACCACAAGGGCATGCACAAAGTCCTACTAGGATGTGAGTGATAATTCAGGGCCCATATCCCTCCCTACCTCAATAGGCCTAAAGGCGGTTTGTCTTGCTCTTTTTAGTTATGCCTTATAAATTTATAATACCATCCACAAGCACAAGTAACACAACCAGTCCCAATTTAATAATTCAATAAATATATCCATTAAGTAAGTCTGCCAAAATCTTATTTTATTACCCACTAATAATAATTTATTTTTTATTAGGTAAAAAGTTTCTTAATTTTTATGTACTAATAAATAAGTATTAAATATTTTCTTTATTGTCGTATAAAAAATAGATAAGCCATTACTAAAAAAACCGTGTATTTAACACCTATCTCATAGAGTCAATTTAAGGTTCCATTTTGTTTTAAATCAAGCAAGCATCATTCTATGTAAATTGTGGAATTTATCCATTAACCAACTTACACAAATTACTTCAATTATTTATTTTTAAAAAAAATACTATATACTCATTCATTCTTGGCTTGTATTTATTTTTTTGTGTCTTATTATTATTTCAGTTTATTTTAAAAATAATAATAATTAATCTTATAAAACTTGTAAAATAAATATTTTTTTATATTATTCACCGTCGTTAAAAGTAATTACTTTTTCTCATTGATCTATCCAATTAAAATGGTTATTTTTTAAAACAGAAAAATAATATCTTTAAAATATTAATTTTTACGACTATTTAAAATACAAGGGTTTAAATTTTTTGAATCTACCGACCAAAAAGAGCATTCATTAATTGACGTTCCAAAAATACAAAGGGATCAAGTATTTTGGAAGAGGCACGAAACAAACACCTGGCTGGGTCCGACGCCGACCAAAGTAAATTGGGGGTCGATTTGGCGGGAAAATACCCTTACATCCCTGCAATTCTGTCTCCATTATTCCTTTTTTTTTCCTTTTTTACAAAGCGGAGCCAACCCTAACACAAACTCCGAAGCCCACTCCTCTTGCTACACTCCGCAGTCCCTACTATTTGTCTCCAATCTCTCCCTCAATTTCTCTGCTATACTTGCAATTTTGGGTTCTTTCGCCCTCTATCAAAAGGTGCTTTCTTTTTAGCGTTTCCTGTAGGATTGCCCAATTTAATTTTCTATTCTTTTGTTTTTGTTTGGCTGAGGATTTGAGTTTTGCTATAGATTGAGTTCCTTTTTCTCTGTATAATATTTTCACGTGATTTGTTTGAAGGGGATTAATTGGGAAATGTCTGACGTGTTTGAAGATGAAGCTGATGCCGAGCCCACGATTTCTATCGGGGATTATTTGAAATCTGTTGAAGAAGAAGAGTTGGTGAGCGATTGTTCTTGTATTAGTACGAGCTCATTATTCAGAGAGGGGAATTTGTGCTAGGAGTTTTTAAGGCAATTACAAAATCGTACCTAGTAACTATGTAAACCCTATAATGATGCTTCAATTAGCTTTTAAGATAAGCGTGGCTCTAGTATATGGAGAGTCTTTCCAGCAATTCAGATAGCTTCTTTTACTGGCTCGCAGAGATCAATCATATTTTCGAGGTCATACATGAGCAGAATACTTAATGTAATGGTTGCTGGATTATGCAAATGTTCACGTTTGAATTCTTATCCTTACAATTTATCTTCCGCTTAAGAAAAAATAGTGTACAGATCAATTTTATTTAGTCTCATGAGTTAGATTATGTGAATGTGTTCGTTTGAACTGTGGTAGGGTATCACTAGTTATCCACCAGTTTATTAGATAGTGGAGGCAGCTGCTTCTTGTTGCCGAGATATTATTTTTTCCCATTAATAATGGTTTGTGCTATCTCATTTAGGTGGGTAGTTAGTGAGACTTGAGCTATAGGATATTGGTCTGAAGTAGCGTTGTATCTGAAGCTTCATTGTTGTTAGATAACTTTGAAGATTATCTCTGGTATGTCGAATTTCATGCTTGGTTTAGGATGAAAGTATGCACCTTTAAATTACACTACTGCATGATTTAATGGCTGGTATTTTCAATTGGTTCTGTTGATATTATACATTTTTGTGATAAAAGCAAGTGATGGCTAATGTTCAAAAATGCTTCTGAGAAATTTGAGTGAAGTTCTCTTATTTATTTTTTCCTTGCAATTTCATTTTCACGCATTTTAAACTTAAGGAACCAATTGATATCATAATCTCCTTGAGAGATTTAACTCTCCGAGTCTCTGTGAAAGCCTAATATATGGACATACATAGGTCACATAGAGTATATATTAGTGTTTATGTATTGTGATGCATCAGTTGTGTTGTTAAGATATCAGGCCTTTCTACTTGTACGATGTCGTTAAACTCCTTACCATATTTTCTTTTCAACACAATATTAAGATTTGGTGTCTTGAGTCTTGACTGGCATAGTTTTTTCTGCTTTTTCTTTCATACTTTTTATAGGAAGCAGATTTAATTCTGGGAGGTGATGAGGGCAAGGAATGTACATATGGGAAAGGCTATGTTAAAAGACAAGCAATATTCTCTTGTTTGACCTGCACACCTGATGGGAATGCTGGGGTCTGCACAGCCTGTTCCTTGGTTTGCCATGATGGCCATGAGGTATATTTTATTCATTCATTGATCCTGAGTGATAATTATGTTAATGTTCCTTTTGTTTGTATGACAAGCTAGTTATATTTGGATGTTTACTGTAACATCTCACCTTGCAAAGCTGATTTGTGCAATGGTATTGCTGTTTCGAAGATTTTTCTGGTTTTGGTTTTGTTGGCTACTGTGTTTATTCCAACTATAATAAGTCTAGATAATAATCCCAAGTTCAGTTTTTGCACTATATACGTGGTAAAGAAGATAAATCGAGAGACTACTTTCTTAGGTATATGAAGTTGATATATGTTAGAAAAGAACCAAAGTTGCCAAATGATTTAGATGGAATGAAGGACATGGCAAATGAGCTAAATCCAGAGACCACCTTTTCCCCCACAAAACTACCTTTATAGATACATGATAAAACTGGTACATGAAGATATCATAATTTTAATATGTTAAATGAGTTAAATTCTTACAGTATGGTTTCTGACTGACACTAAGTGCTGCTTGAACTAGATTCTGGAACTATGGACCAAAAGAAATTTCAGGTGTGATTGTGGAAATTCAAAATTCGGGGAGTTCTTCTGCAAGCTCTTAGCAAGCAAAGACGTAGAAAATCCAGAGAACACGTACAACCACAATTTCAAAGGTACTTACTGCACGTGTGATCTGCCTTACCCTGATCCTAACGTAGAGGAACAAATTGAGATGATTCAATGTTGCATTTGTGAGGACTGGTTTCATGAGGAGCATATTGGCCTTCAGTCTAGTGACAAGGTTAGCATATATACTATTTTACCTTTTATCTTCTGTTGTATTTCACATACCTCTGATTTGACAAAAAAGATAAGGATATAGACAGCCATAAAGTGCCTAGTGAAGTCTGTATTTGTCTTTCAAAGGCTGCACTTGTTGGTTGATGAATCTTCTAGCCTGATCACCAAAATGCTCAAATAATGGGACAAGCAACTCTTAGAATTATGCTCCTTTTGTGATTGATTAACCATGCTTATTACTGTCATGTGTTGACATAAATTGATTGATAAGTACCGCCATTTCTTGTTCCAGTAAACACAAAGTTACAAACACATGTTCACATTCACATTGACACACAAGTGTTTGAATCTGTTTGGTTTCTCACCATTTATTGATCCAGTAATCTGGTATTAGTGATAATTAGTCACTGGTATGGGTTTGTTACATGCACTTGTTTTAGTGCTATGTGGTGCAACTACCAGTTTATAGTGTGTCTTTTGTTGAAGACATGTGCAATTTCTAGTACCTTATTGTCTACCAATACATGTAGTTTTGTAACTACTAAAAGTAAAATGCCAAATTCTAGAAATGCTGGTTTTCTCCTTCTTCCTTTTACTTTTGTTTTGTTGTTCCTAATATTGTTTTCTCCTTTAACTAGTCTGTTCTATGTACTTTAACCTGATGTCATCTTTCATTGTCAAGATCCCAAGAGACGAGGAAGGCGAGCCTCTGTATGAGGATTTTGTTTGCCAGGGGTGTGCAGTCATCTGTTCTTTTCTTACTCACTATCCTCAAATCATCTTGGCTCCGAATCCTTCAGATACCGGGAAACAAAAAGCTATTGAAAACCCTAACCCCATATCGTCAGAGAAGCTTGATAGTGACAATTGCTCCATTAACTCTAGTTTAAGCAATACAAACTCTCTCACTACTCCTTTAGCAGCTGATGCAGAAACTGTAACTAAAGAAATCAGTGACGTTGCTGGACCGAGCACCAAGTGTGTCATCGGAGTCATAATAGACAATCTCCCAGTTACTGAGAATATCAAGCCCATTTTCCTTTCTAAAGGTTGGAGAGAGTTTCTCTGCAGGTGCGGGAAGTGTTCTGATTTGTATACCCAGAGGCATATCGGGTTCTTGCTCGACAAAGAGGACTCGATTGCTGAGTATGAGAAAATGGGAGAGCAGAAGAGGAATGAGAATATTGAGAAACAAGAGGGTGCTGAACTGAACTTTTTGAATAATCTTGGCCATGTTGAGAAAATGGAAATACTAAGCGGAATTGCTGACATGAAGCATGAGATTTTCTCCTTCTTGGTATGCTGCTATTCTTATAAAGCTTCTAAGAGTCGTTTACTTTGGATGATGAGAGATTAGACGATCAAAATAGTTCAGTTTCTTTTTTAATATATCTAAACTAAGATAGAACAGTAGTTGAAGATATTGCTTTGAGGTTTGTAAAGTGTAGTTATTTGTATTTCTCTTACAGGAAACATCAGACCCCTCAAAGGCGATAACAGCTGCAGATATTCAACAGGTGTTCGAGAATCTTGCCAAGAAGAGAAAGCGTGATTGAGTTATGAAGCGCATCTCATGGCAGCCTCATAAACTAGGCAGTCGCTTAAGTCCCCTATGAAAATTGAGGCTATGAACTATATTTTAATATAGTAGTTCTAGGATTATCTTATGAATATTGTACAACTTAATGTAAAATGATGACACTTTTTAAGCTTGTATAATATCCTACTTATTCTCATACATTACTTCGTCTCCTACATTGCTTAGATATGTATTTCACTTTATCATTTGATTTCTAACTTTGCTGTTTCATATAGTCTAATTATGTTGACGTTAACAAATACTCCTTCCGTCCTACTAAATATGTTCTATTTTGACTAAAATTGTGAGAGTTTTTTGGTCAAAACATAATATAACATTAGAGAGTGGAGTATATATTATTAAATTGGGTGGCACGTATCATTGATATGTGGTTTAATTTCAAGAAAATATGTTTTCAAAACTATTTGAGCCAACATATTGAAACAAAATCAATGTTTTGTTGATCATTTGTCAATGATTAGATTTGTTTGTTGAAATGACAATATTGAGATTGTCGATTATTACCTTTTTCCTTTTAGATTTGTTTGTTGAAAAGGGAGGTAATGGAGGAAAATTAAAGCTTTTGAGGGTAAAGTAGGATATGCTTCTTCTGTAGCTCTAAAACAAATTTGACTCTCAATACCTATAATTAATGCAAAGGAACAACATTCACACACTGTCACATATTTTGACCTTTGCACTCCAACACTACAATCTCATCGTATTTTACTTTTAAAATATTTTATCGATTATATTAAAACAATTAGATGAGTGTAGTGTAAATAAACGTAGATATAAGATAATAATAAGGAAGATGGGTGTGTAATGTCTATATTTAGGTGATAACAAACACATGGGCATATGTTTAGGAAGATGCGTGACGTGTTGAGATTTTCGTGCCCTCTCCAACCTAATAATTAAATCGATCCGGTTATAGATTTATCATTACGTTACATTACATTTATTTTATTTTATTTTTGATGTATGTAATATAGTGTCACAAAAGCCAGCCTAATTTTGTTTTCCTCCAAACTTGGTGTTAGCTTTGGAGCGCAACAACGTTAAATTTGGATCTTCTGGTTCCAAGCTAAATTAACCTAATCGTTAGATAGGAACTCTGAACCAATCCAAATAGTTGATCTTTGTATAATCTATGGTTAAGATTAATTATACATTAAATTTATGCATATAATGTATTGAAATTATAAATATATAATGTATTGAAATTATAAATGTATTGAAATTATAATGGTTAATGAGTAAAAATACATTATTATCATGTTACGTAATAAAATGCTACGTGTAATGCATCAAAAAAAATAATGCATAATACGTATAAATTTTAGTTCCTATATAAGACTTGGTTCTTAACTGATCTTTCCCCTCTCTATATATATACAGAGGTAGTCTAAATTATTTGATTTATTAATATATGAAACCTCATTATTCAAATAGCTCAATCTTAAAAAAATCATGAGAGATATATATAAGTGGGTGTTCCTAAATCCCCACATAGTAAAAACAAGAACATGTTATAAACGAAGAAAAATGTTGAAGATTCTATTGTAATTAACAATATACTATTATTTTTCTGAAGTGTCGTCCAATAATGAGTCATCAATCAATCAATGATCAATCTATAAAAAGGGGGGTTAGTCCTCTCCTCACATGCAGTTGTTAACCACTCTCCTCCATTATTGTTTCTCTCTTGCTCTTCTCTTCTCACATGGGAAACTGCTTCCAAATTAAACACAAAGAGTCCAAATCTGAAGACCAAGGAAATGGGAAAATGAGAGTGAAAATAGTAATGAGAAAGGAAGAGTTGGAGCTGCTGCTGCTTCAGCTCAAGGAGACAGATAGCAAGAGATCATTGGAGGATGTGTTGGGAGAAATACAGAAAAGCAGACTTGCCAAATTACATTCTGCTTCTTCTTCTGCTTGGAGCCCTTGTCTGGATAGCATTCTTGAAACTGATCACTGACTCCCCTCAATTGTTTTTCTTTTCTTTTTTAGAGTCACGACTCCTTTCTTCACATTCCTCTTTGGATATGGGTCATGTATGAAGTTGGAGGTTAATTTGAACTCTTTTAGTAAGATGCCTTTTGGATTTATATTCTCTTTAAATTCATCATATGGCAATTTGTGTCTACGTCAAATAAAATTAATGCAAGCGTGATGAAAAGTGATGTTCTTAAGCCCATTTATTAAACTAAAACAAATAAAACAAAAAATAATACTAATAGAAAAAAAAGTAAACATCTGAAATTGTTTGTGTATTAGAGTCATTAGCAAATAAACTCGATAACTATATGCTAAGTTGATGATCAAATGGCTCTTTAAAGAAAAAAAATGATGATTATTGATTTGAATAAGTCAAAAGTTGTAGATGTAGATGCCCTCATTTTCGAATGAGATCATCTATTACCGAACACGTACTTATAAGGATCAACGTACGCCTCAGCATAAAAACTCTCACTCCCTTCCTTCACTCCATAAATAATAACCGTTAATGCATCTGCTTCTCATTTATTGCTAAACAAATTCTGGTCGCATCTTCTCCAAAGATGAGGTCTCAAATTTCCAAATCTGCCAGATCGCTCCTATCTGCAGCTTCCAAGCGCACCGCTCGTTCGTTTTCAGGTTATTTACACGCCATCGTTTTGTTTATGGCATTCTGTTTTTGTTACTTTTCAATTCTTCTACATTACTTAATGGAACTTGTTTATGCTGATTAGTATTCATAGACTGCCGTGATTTTATTCTGGAATTCATGATCGATGTGTGTGTTTTTCTTCCGAATGAGACGTGGACAAAAAAAAAAAGCATTAGTTATGGATAACATGTCGCATATCAATCCAGAAAATTCAAATCATTTCCAGTTTCTTAACTCTGTATATTCACTTTTTACTAACTATGTGCATCATTTTTGGTAACCACTGATATATGCCTATTCCTCAACCAGAAAAAACAACTCCGTTATTATTTCCCGGGAAAACATATAACACCATGTGTAGCATTAAAAAGGTAGTGCATATTTATAGAATTTACAGGATAAATATCTTATGCTCCAACATGTGCTAATTAGATGTCTGGGAATATTTTAAATGCTGGCGTGAATCTGTATTACAACTGAAGCAGATAGATCCTATATCAAATACTGGAGTACGCTAAAGTAGCATTTACCCATAACTGTAGCTAAGACGATTTTCCTTTACAGGTGGACAAGCAGCGGCAGCAGCAGCTTCATGCAGAGGGAGAGTGTCATCTTTAGCTTCATACAGTTTATCTGAGTCGGGAAATGCATATAGGGGTTGGATTTCTGGAGTCCTTTCCCTTCCTGCTGCAGGTTTATCAAACATTCTTACCCAGTGAATCTTTTGAAATTAATACCTTACCTCATTGGTAGCAAAGCTATTTGAACTCTTAACTATGTTTGGTGGAAAATTTTCTCCATGCAAGTCCATTTTCCTTTGTAATGCTGATTGGTTTAGTTCTTTTTTAGATTGTCAATAGAAAAGTAGATCAACTAGAAATACCAAAATGTGATGTAATACCACTAACCGTAATCAGAAATTATCCCCTGCGGCCCTGCTTAATATTAGATTTGCAGCACTGAGTGCCTCCTTCAAAGCAATCGGTGCACACTTTAGCACGGTGATTAGATAAAGTTGATCAAAAATATTTAGTGATAGGTTGACTAATTGGCACTCTTTTACATGCTGTAAAACCTCTGACATCTCTAGACCGGCCGGATACTCATGATAACTATATGTGAAACTCCTCAGCTGGTTCATGTTAGTAAAATTAATGTGTTTCTCCGTGACGAGGCCATGTAATTTAATGTTAATGTAAACCCATTTTAAAAAAAAAGTAATGTGTTGATGGAAAAAAATTGAGCTTCTATCTAATTCTCACTTGTCTTGACTTTGATTTCTTTCTATGACAGCTTTCATGCTTCGGGAGCAGGAAGCACATGCTGTTCCGGTATTTGTTTCATGGTTGAATTGTCTTGTTTTACATGTATTATTGTTGTTCATTCTGTTCTTCTTATTGATGCTACATTATCTATCCTTCCTATGAAGATGGAGAGAACGTTTATTGCCATAAAACCAGATGGGGTGCAGCGAGGATTGGTATTGTACTTTCCTACTCCTTTCATCTTTCATTAGGTTGTTTGAATTTCTATTGTTATAGTGTACTGCAAGGTCTAGTTTTAGTTTGCCATCCTTGATCCTTAAACACGAGCACACCATTATTGGCTGGCTAAGCAATCTATATTTTGTTAAAAAGCAAAGTAGCATCAAATTTTGTGAACCTTATGGTTATGTATCTTTTGTTGCTGCATAATTTTCATTAGTTCTGATGAATTTCCTTTTGGTTTTAGATTTCAGAAATTGTCACCCGGTTTGAACGGAAAGGTTTCAAACTCGTAGGAATCAAGATTGTAGTCCCTTCCAAGGACTTTGCTGGAAAGCATTATCATGACCTCAAGGATAGGCCTTTCTTCAATGGGCTGTGCAATTTCTTAAGCTCTGGACCAGTTCTTGCCATGGTATGAACCATGAAGATTCTGCCTCTATATCTCCTCACCCTGCTCAAACATTTTTAGGAATTATATATGCTTTCATATACTTCCAGGTCTGGGAAGGTGAAGGAGTGATCAAATATGGCCGTAAACTCATAGGCGCTACCGATCCTCAGAAATCAGAACCAGGGTCGATCAGAGGAGATCTGGCTGTTGTGGTAGGAAGGTACATCTTCGATAACCTTTACTTCTGATTGTATTTTTTCCTAGTTAAAATTGTTAAGAGTAGTACACCTTACATTCATTCATAATGTATGGATGAAGAAACATTATCCACGGTAGCGATGGTCCTGAAACGGCTAAGGATGAAATCAAACTGTGGTTTAAACCTGAAGAGCTGGTTAGTTACACGAGCAATGCTGAGAAGTGGATATACGGCATCAACTGATTTCACACATTCGTATTAGCGAAGAATAATTTGTCTGCAACTTATGTCTCAAAATAAAGATTGGAGGAAGCAAAAAAAGAGTAGTTACATGCTTCGCTTAAGGTGAGTAAGAACAGTACTTCGCGGGAATCTATTATACTAGATCAAATTTTGCAGCAGTGGTCTTCTATTAGCACTCCTATGTTTCTGCCTTTGGCCAATGCATTCTTCAGATCTATCTTTTGGTCAATACATGGCCCTTTTTCTGAGTTTCGATAGTTTATTCTTAGAGCTTCTTGAAATTGTTGGTAGAGGGAAAAAGGATAAACGATTCTAGCAATTGGCATTGCATTCCTTCATCATGCATGAGCTAGAATTTATCAAAATAAACATTTAGTCCATTTTTGTAGTAGTTGAGTTCATTGAAAAATGAAAACTACATTCGATTTCTTTTTATATTTTATTTTATTATGCACTAAAGATATATGTGAAACTGAGTTTATTGAACACGTGAAATGAGTGGGAAGCGATAAGAGAGCACAATATATAATAGTGTCATGAATATATGGATGAGCGAGTTTAAGAGCTGCTGAGTTTTAACTAATATTATTTGAATTTCAGAATGCTTCATTCTATGGGTTTAATATATTTAAAACTATAAATGAATTCATTAATACGACAAGCATTCCTATTTCCTACTCTATCATTATGAACTCAAATAACACACTCTTTTATTGACATTTTTTTTCCATATAATTTTCAGAAAATTGTGATTACAATACAAAAGCTCTATTTTATTTATGGAAAATTTTAAAACGACGCTATTTATATCGATGAAATGATATAGTTTTACCACCAAATCCAAATGTATTGATTACAACACAAAATCTCCATTTCATTCCTGGCGTTGCAAACAACTAACGTTGCATGTTAATGCATAAACTGTGCTTATGATTGGTAATATAAATTTGTTTTATGAATTTTTTGACTTGATGATGGCATGCATAAAACTGTAACTATAAAGATTTTCACAATTCACAACTAACAAATATATAATTTTGTTTATTGAAGCCATAAAATCACATCAGGATGACCATTTCCTAGTAGAATATTATTTTCTTATATAAAACTAATACTGATACTTTTCACAAGTAGATTTTGTATTAGAATGTAAGTAATCAAGTACCACAAGTGTGCAACAGGTAAAAGATGATATTCGAAGTATCATTAGAACGCACATATTGTAGCATCAAGTGTGAAAAATGAGATGAATTTAACAAACAATATTATTCCCCTACATTTTTATCATTAATAAAATAACTTATTTATTCATGTAGTATAATTATTACAATACAGTACTTACTAAATTTGAGGGAAGATAATATTTATCTACTCATATTTGGCAACATTTATTAGTATATTCAATATAAGAAAGTAATTTTTTTTATAAAATAATTGTAATTAATTTTTTAAAAATACAAATTTTTCTTTTTAAGAACGAATCATTATTATTGATATACTCCAATATACTAAACTAGTCATTACATAAATAAGTCATGAATAAAGATACCAATATAATATCCCTTAAAAAAAATAAAAAAATACCAATATAATAAATGAGAGTTCTTAATCTTAAGATAGAAGGTATCTGAGTTTGAGATGTGCGGTTCAAATGCGTGGCCACTAAGTTAGGGTTTAAAAATCATGTTTCATAAATAAATAAAAAGTCACGTATTATTATTTCCACCTCTCCTTCATATTTTCATACCACCGTCTCTTTTCCCCCTTTTGCTGTCACCACTGCGTAGATCAATTCGTCTTCGTTTCCTCTCGGATCATACCCTAATTCAGAGTGTTATCTACAAATCACGAGCATATTTTATTATCAGGTTAATATTTTTGCTCACAATAGTCATTATGCGTTGCCAATAACAGTTACTGATTTGTATTTCGCTGTCTTGTAGCCTATGGGTATAACGCTGTGCTGTTATTTCCATATTTCAAATATGTGAATTTGTTGAGTTTATTTCTATGTTATTTGATTGCGATGTCGGTTTAAGATGTGGAGCTAGTTCTTTGGAACTTGGTTTCGGCGATTGTGGTATTATTATTTTTCGCAATCGAGATTTTTTTTTGCCTTCTTCTTCTTATTTGGGAGCGGGATTGGGAATTGGAGGATAGATTATCTGATGAAATTGTATAATCTATTCCTTGGTAAATTATCCTGCCTTTTGTATTGGTTTTGTTAGGGAGTATTTACCATGTTTTGATATGCTTGATCTTTTTGCCCACATACAGATGGCAACTAAGCCTCTATCAAGTGACGCAATCGCTCTTACAGAGAAGAAAATGGATATGTCATTAGGTATGGAATTTCCTTATCTGATATTCTTGCTAGTACAGTTTCATCGTTGTATACCCTTTAAGATTTTGTTTTCTTTCACCTCAGATGAAATCATCAAATTGTCAAAGACTCGTGGCATAAAGCAGAAGAAACAGAGAGTTTCTGTAAGACCTATACTTGGATTCTTTATGTTCGAAACTTATTTTATTTTTATTTTTCATTCAATGGTTTCAATACCTACAGAATAAGGGTCAGAAATCTTTCGACAAGGCTTCCCAAGATAAAGGTTTGAAAGTCAAAAGGTTTATGGACTCAAGAGCTTCCCTCAGACAGGTATGCCATGTAACTATCAAAATCTAGCTGTGGTGTGTGAGTATGCTACTATACCATGTGTGTGTTATGTGTGCTATCAATTATAAGCATTAAGAGTGTGGGCAATACACTGTAATTTGCTTGGTATGGTCAATTATTGTTCTCTTTTTTGATAGGGCGCCCTTGCTCAGCGGAGGTCAAACTTTCAGGGTAATAATTTCCCTTTGGCAACTGAAGCTGCTAAAAAGGCTGCTGTTGCCCCTATGGGCAGCAGAGCTTTCAACAGGAATAGGGTATTCAATGTTAATAAATCAAGGTACTGAAGTGATTTTTTTCTGTTTCTTTACTTATTCATTGTAGATTGTGTAAATTTCTTCTTATATCAGATGGTGATGGATTTCTGCTATGGTGCAGGTAACTGCCTAACCGGTGGTTCTTGTGGTTGACTTTGTCACCGTTTGTCTAATTGTCAAAGCATGTCATTGTAGTCTTTCATTTATGGATTTATCTGGATGGTTCCTCATGTTGTCAAAAGCATGGTTTATCAGCGTTACTATTTATCCTCCTGGACGTTGACGTTTGGATGCACCACGTTTGGCATGATTTAATTGACTGGATTTATAGGGGATGTATGAAGTGTTATTGGAGAATCTTTCTGTTCTAGTTGTGGCGTTCTAGACACAAAATTACTTGGTTGTTTGACGTCTTTAGATGACTTTCCAAGCTTTGATAGCTTCTGATGGGTTTTTAGACAACTAGACAAGCCTGTATGATTTGGGAGTATGATAAAGTGCTCCGGGTAATTCTTGTGGACTGCAGGATACTACCCATGGTGTATATATCTGGAGAATTTATGATTCTCTTGCAAAGTTTTAGCTAATGCATTATCATCCCTATTCTGATGGATCCAGTATCAAATTGGACGGGTTCTGTAACTTTATTTGTGCAAGAAAGGGTTATTTAGACTTGAAACAATGCGTTTTAGATGCTTCGTGGGAACTACTGTTGGTTGGAATGAGTTTTGTGATCTTTTTCCAGCTCAAAGGATTCTTGCAGCTTCTTTGGTTTTCAGCTTTAGAAATTGATCGTCAGAAACCCGTTAAGCTTTTGATTTGTGTTGAGGGGTGATCTACTGCTTTGGCCAAGTGTAATGTAGCTTCAATGAGCCAGACAGGCTTTGGCCTGCTCACTGAAAGAGGCCTTTTATTTTTTTTCCAAAGCATTGACCATTACTGATATTTTAGTTGCATATAAGAAGAATATGAGCTTCAGTGTCTGGTTGCATCTCGTATCTCCTTATTGGCTACTCAGTGTCAAATAAAATGACAAGGGAAAGATGGGTAATGAGATTCAGATATGGTCTGGTATATCATATGTTATCCTTGCTGGTTATGGACTGTCAAATAAAATTGAAAGAGATGGATGAATTTGTCAAGTTTCTTCTCAATCGTGGCCAAGCACTTAAGCTGTGGGATGTTTGCGTTCTGCCTCTAGATGCATTGGTTCCCGATCAGTGTTATTGTGAACTGTATTAAAGTATATATTAAATTTTTGCTATATTCTGTTTGTGCAGGGTTGTGGTCACTTCTTTCCAGAAGAATACTACAGCTGGAGCGGGCTTCATTATGAAGGTACGAGTCCCTTCATTTAACATTGAAATGCTGCTGTATGTTTATGCTTCCATTTTCAGTTTTCATAACTAACTTTTCCAATTTTTAACTTTTTATGTGATATCCATACGAGGCCAGAGATTGACAGATTTCTTTAACGTTTGAGATGCATGAAGTTCTGCTTTTAGAAATTAGAATGCTACTTATTGGATCTAGTTAATTATAAGTAGAACTTAGAAGCCATGTTGATAGGGTTTATTTTTATTTATATGTGCAGAAACCTCTACAAAAACCAGTGCAGGAAGCCTCTTTAGGCCCCAAACAGAAGCATCAAACCTTGGACTCGCTATTTGCTAACATGAAAGAAGAGAGAATGAGGGGCACGTCCCAGCAGAGTAAGGGATCAAGAAGAAACGGAGTGAGGCAGCATGGACTGCCATGGGTGAGAGGATAGGCAAAACTGCTAGAACTTCCAGCTTAGATTGCTTATTATAAAACTGTAATCACTGGTTTGAAATGGAGATTATGCATAGCATTTAGTTGTAATCACTGGTTCTTAAAGGTGTTTATAGAGTTGGCACTTCTCATATTTGCTTCTGAGATCAGAAAATTTGTTAATACATTTGTATTAGTATTGTAGTACTTTCTTAATTTGGCAATTGTGTTACACTTGTATTTACTTGCGCCAAAACGATTTCACAGCAGCAAGCCAACTATATAATCAGAGTCATATCCTCGTGAGATACTTGTTTTGAAAAGCTACTACATAAAATAGGAATTAATATCCCTTATAAGCTTATAGTATAACATATTAATGAATAAGATGTTAATTTATTGGTAATGTCAAAAAAGGCAATTCTACATAATGCTCTTTGGTCTTCACATAGTTTCAGGTTACAAATGATGTCCCGCCTCGTACTTATAAATATAATTATTAATTAAAAGTTTATTATTCTCACTTTACGAGGTTTAATGCATGGAGGAAGCATAATATTTATTCCACCAAAGCCACCGTGGCAGAACTACTTTGAAAAATCCTGCAAATCTTGTAAAAGTGATTTGTTCTTCGCTTTTCCAGCTGCTTGTCTCCTTCTTTGTAACACTTGAATTTTTTTATCACACATCGTATCATAATAGTCTTTGCAATATAACCATACAAATTACGGCTCCCCCCACATTTCTTTCTTCTATTTCTCTGCAGTTAAGTTTTCTTCTCCTCTGTCAATTCCAACATATGTAATATGTAACCCACTCATATTAGTACTATCATGAATACATGAGTCAAAATTCACAACTGCAAATATTTGTTACAGGTAGCATGAGCGAGACAAGCCATTCTGGTACAAAAGAGGCTGACGATAATAGTTTTGATTCTGGGACAGAGAGGCTTATTGCAGTAGTTATTAAGACGATCGATGATCCTAAATTCCTAATGCTAAAGGTGATGAACTAATTAACTCAATCTATGCACAAAGGATGATTGATTTTCGGAGGAATCCAAGATTCATCTTATAAATCATAACCATCATGTCATCATGACTAGTTTGATAAGCTGTGGTAGGATTGAAGATTCATTAATTTTTTTTTTTTTGGAGGAAAGAAGATTCATTCTTTATATATTATAAAGCATGCAAATAAGGTTTGATATTCCAACTAGCCTTCCGGCAGCTTTTCCTTAAGGTTTGGATCTTATATCAAAAGTGATAAACAAATAAGCGTCAAGGGGGTGTAGCTCATATGGTAGAGCGCTCGCTTCGCATGCGAGAGGCACGGGGTTCGATTCCCCGCACCTCCATTATTTTATTATGACGTACAGTGTAATCTGATTTATTTATTTTTTTTATTGAAAATTTCACTAGACTATCTTATTTTTACTTTTTTCTTTATAGAGTAGCGCTCCACCGCCCGCGGTGGGCACATCTTAATGCGCCCGCGGTTGATGTGGCAATGCCACATCATTGACACATCATCATACGAGTCACTATATTTTTTGTTTTTTTATTAATTTTATTTTTATTATTATTATTTATTAAATAATATTAAACTATACCCTAACCAATAAACCCTAGTCGGAAAGTGATAATTAATAAAAAATATTTAAGTTTTAATATTTATCTACGTGGCATGCCACATCAACCGCGGGCGCATTAAGAAATGCCCACCGCGGGCGGGTGAGCATTTTCGTTTCTTTATATATCTTCTTTTTAATTTTCTTTATGGTTCATTTTTTTTTCTCTCTTTCTGCATGCAACGTTTCTTATATTAAATAAAGGTCATGGTTTATTAACTGTTCAGGCTTAGAATGAATCAATGATACAGTCTGGGTCCATTCATCACTAATTTCAATTCTTTTAATAATTCTCTCATTATTTAATTTGCTATTAGTTCAGGTTATATTTATTTAGAAGGTTTGTGGAGTACTTGTTTTTTATGAATTTTATTTATATATATGAACATAGTAATCTTTTCTTTATTTACACCAAACTTGTTTTTTTTTTCAATCTATAAATACTTCTTCAATCAAAATTCTATTTTTTAACAATGAAATTAACAGAAAATATTAATCTTTATAATAAAGAAAATCATGATCAAACAACACCATTATACTTTAAAAATTATGCTAGAATATCATGAAAATAGATTTGGAGTTAAAAACCGAAAAACTAATTTTTTTTTTTGTAAATTTAATAAAAATTTCAGAGTACATATTAATATTTTAAGAATAATGTAAAGATATTTAAATATCATTAATCCAATATTTAGTTATAACTATATTAGTATCAAATGTTCGTTCGTGCGCTGCGAATAGTGTGACATGCTTCATAGATGAATATTAAATTTTTATTTTTTAATTAAAATTTATTGATTAGAATTTAATATTATTTAATATAAAATAATAAAAATTATAATAAACAAAAATTATACTTCTGGATATGTTAAATTGTGATTGCGTAGGGTGTTAATTATCAGAGTACGTAGTTTATATATTTTTTTTCTGCTTTAATAATGGATTCGGAGTTGGGCAGCTACAATTGCATTCTTCCTCTTTACATGCACAGTCATATATAATCGACTGCGCTTACAGCTTACTCCACTCTTCTTGCACGCAAAAATTTATTATCACAGAGGGATTCAATACTCTTTTGACTCGCAACGATGTCGTCAAGTATATTGGTTACTGGTGGGGCCGGCTATATCGGAAGTCACACGGTGCTGCAATTGCTTATGGGAGGGTACAAGGCGGTGGTGATCGACAATTTGAATAATTCTTCCGAGATTTCCCTCAAAAGAGTCATAGACCTCGCCGCCGAACATGGTCCCAACCTCTCCTTTCACAAGGTCCCTTCTTGTCACAGGATTCTTTCGTTTTCTCTGATATTTTGGGGTTTTTCTTTTTCCGGGTTCATAATTTTTGCTGGTTTTTAGTTATGGGGTGGTGAAAAGTTTTGATCTTGGCTGAGCTTTAGCGTGATGAGTCATGAGTGGGATTTGTGGATGATTTTTGTGCATGCGCTTTTCTGCAGTGAATTGGGTTTGGAGATGGGGATTTCTGTGAAGTGTAACCATATGATTTTTGGTTGTTGTTAAACTTGAGTGGATGAATTTGGCCTATATTTCATGAGTGTAATCACTGCTCTATGTTATAGTGAGCATGATTAAGTTTTATTTATTTATTTTATTTTGCAGTTGTTTAGTTGGTGGTGGCGTGAGTGGTGGCTTGAGTGATTGGATGTCTTCTATTCAGTTCCATTATTGCTTTTCGATGTTGTGATTTGACTTTACCATTGCTTTAAGTGTTCCTGTCTTTGATCTTTTCTTTTATGGATGTCTTGGTTATATAATATTGTAGAACATTAATTTTAGCATTGTCTGAATTGAAATGTTAGAGACTCGGATGGTCTTAATGTGTTTAGTGTGGAAATGAAATGCTGTGCGTAACTGGTAATGCTAGAGATAATTTTTGGGACTTACCTTTCTTCTCTTCCTATTATACTTTGAATTTGTATTCTTATTTTTTGATACATGGTACCTGATTGCAGGTAGATCTTCGTGATAAGCAGGCTCTTGAAAAGCTTTTTGCATCTGAAAAGTAAGCCTTGTTGGAATCATGTAATTTTTTGTTTTTTAGCTCTCAAACACAAGCTGTTTTTACTTTTACATCTGAGATGATAAAACAAATTTATAGAATATCGATTAATGGGAGTATTAATCAGTTTGGGCCTATAAGATTGCTGATTAGGTGCATCAGTTGAGTGATGCATCCATTTTCTATCTTCTAGAGAATTTACTGATAAAATACGAGTTAATGTATTTGCAGAAGCTAGAACTAAGATTACAAAAAATTTGAGGGTAATATAAGAATATCACTACTTTTAATTACTACTGATAAAATTTCGTATTTCGTACTTGATAAAGGTTTGATGCTGTTATACATTTTGCGGGATTAAAGGCAGTAGGAGAAAGTGTGCAGAAACCCTTGACATACTACGACAATAACCTTATTGGGACGATTTCTCTACTAGAAGTCATGGCTACTCATGGATGTAAAAAAGTACTCCTAATCTTGATGCTGTCTCTCCCTTTCTTTCCCAGCCCACCCACATACCCCATGTATATCAATTTATTATTTTTAATGCTCTTTATTAAATTTCAGCTAGTATTTTCATCATCAGCAACTGCTTATGGTTGGCCAAAAGTGGTACCTTGTACCGAGGAATCCCCCATTAGCGCTATGAATCCTTATGGACGCACTAAGGTAAGATTAATTTTGGCAGTTGTGATGCTAAGTATTTAGAGATTGAAGGCCTTGTCAAAACATGCTGCTGGCCTTTAGGAAATGGGAAAAGAAGCTCATTCTTTTTGTTACACAAAAAGCACCTGCAGTGCACCCATGCATTGTTATTTTACTTGCTGCTTGTTTTATTATTGCTGATTAGATGGCATTAACCAGCTCAACCAAGTGTACTTGTTTTTCCAGCTTTTCGTTGAAGAAATATGTCGTGACATCTATAAATCTGACTCCACATGGAAAATTGTATTGCTGAGGTACTTCAACCCAGTAGGTGCTCATCCTAGTGGTTATATTGGTGAAGATCCTCATGGAATCCCAAACAATCTCATGCCTTTTGTGCAACAAGTAGCTGTTGGGAGGCGTCCTGCACTGACAGTTTATGGGAATGACTATGGAACGGAAGATGGCACTGGGGTAAGAACTTAATTTATGACCTAGTTATCATGCTGTTTGGCCTTGAATGCATGATCAAAAATACTTACTATCACAGTAACATTTCAGGCAAATTTCATTTCCTCAAACTGTATATCTACATTGTAAAAATGTACTCCTACCTCAACCAATATCTTGCCCCTCCCCCAGTTTTCTGGATTTGGGAGGTGGAGTTGTGGAATGTGGAGTTATGGTTTTCAAATGCACTTCATGGTGAAATTATTGACTTTATTTTAAGGTTTTGTTGTCATTGCGTTTGTGATTTTCAGGTACGTGATTATATCCATGTGGTAGATTTAGCCGATGGTCATATTGCTGCTTTGAACAAGCTGTCTGATCCTTCTGTAGGTAAGAGATCTAATCATTTTTTTGATAATATCAAAGCTGTAACTTTCAGTTGGTCATGTTGTCACGAAAGTTCTTTATGAGATTATGGAGGCATGAGGTACGGGCATGGCATTTTCAATAGTTGCCCTATCACAGTATGAAATAAAAGGGTTATAACCCAGATATCATATCGGTGAAGTTCGGATATGTCTGTGAGACTGTGACAAAGTTAAAAACTATAATGCTTCACGTACTCGCATTCATGCTTCTGTTGCCTCAATCACCTATCTTTGTTATTGCATCTGTTAACTGTCACCATCATATTAATTTGGCTGTTTAAAGAACACTTGGGTATATTAGGTTTTCGTAAAAAGAGCAAACACATTAACCACCATTATTCCGCACAACTCTTGGAAACTAACAGATAACCTGTTAGTTATCTGCTGCACCACATTCTGTTAAGAAACTATCTGGACTGCCTTTCTGTTCTGTAAATAACAGCGGCGCTGTCACATTAAGAAGTCTTGATCTGTTCAAGTCCTCTATTCTTAACTTATTCAATCTGCAAGATATCTGAAAAGGTTGTAATTGGTATATTCTCCCCATACACCAATCTGTGCTCTTTCGGGACCAACAATGGTTCTCATCGATCATGGTTGTATGAATGGAGACTTGGACGTTTATAACTCAAGGCTTGGGAATCATATAAATTAACAAAACCAGCCTTTTCTAACTCCTCAGTTGCTTTATGATATACACAATAAACTGTCAAGGTTCTTCCACAAAATTGATTTCATGTTGCATGAAGCATGAATATTATCTGGATTAATCTTGACAAAATGAATGAAGTACAGGATGCGAGGTCTATAATCTGGGAACCGGCAAGGGAACCTCTGTTTTGGAAATGGTAGCAGCATTCGAGAAAGCATCTGGGAAGGTGAGTTCTATGAATTAAATGCATCCATTTTTCAAAAAAATTATACTACATCCATATCTATGTTAAGTATTACGATGAAATAAATGCATGGAACTCATACAATGAGGATCAATTTCTGATAAGCTGGCGGTAGACATAATTTACGTCAGGTGACGTTTTCTTGTTCTGCATGTCCAGAAAATCCCGTTGATTATAGCCGGTCGACGTCCTGGTGATGCAGAGATTGTATATGCTTCAACGGAGAAAGCTGAAAGAGAATTGAACTGGAAGTATGTTTTCAAACGTGATAAAGATATTAGTTACTTATTTATTGGGAAGAAAGAGGTATTTATTTAAAGCTTGAACTTGAGGCTAACTGAGTTGTGGCATACTTGTAGGGCAAAATATGGAATTGATGAGATGTGTCGAGATCAATGGAGGTGGGCGAGCGAGAACCCGTATGGCTATGAGGCTTCTGAATCGAGTGATTGATGCAGGCTTTGTAGTATCTGCTTTTGTTGATGTGGTCCGTCCATTCCTGCTGCTATGCTAATCAGCTAATGTAATGTAATGTGAAGGCTATGCACCAAAAACTGGGGTAGGTTTGAGTTATGGTTGAGTTTTTCTTTTCTTTTGTTTTTACTGTGAGATTGGAATGTTATGAGATGGTGAGATGCATTTTAACGTGCATGGTTTCTACTATTACAATTCAATTATCAAGTATTTGAAGATTCTTAAATGTTTTGTACAAAGAAGATGGAGTACTATTTTGTTGAAGATGTTCTTAAAGATATTCAAGTTTCATGTGCATTGTCAACACACCCCAATATTTTCATAAAAATGTAGATATCAACACGTTATTCATAGCACACCCCAATATTTTCAATGTAGATATCCACATACAAATGCACATAAAATATTTTCTTGTTTAAATCAATAAAAGTGCACATAAAATCAATGTAGATATCAATATTTTCGTGTTGAAATCAATGAAAATGCACATAAAATGTATATTTGGCGCAATATCCGATTTTTGAAAACTAAACTCTAATTCGGTTCGATATATGAAAATCAAACTCAAGTTCGTTTCTTCTAATATTCAATTTAATTAATAATAAATTTGAACCCAAACTGGAACTCAACTCAAGTTCATTTAATCTGAGTTCAAGTTCGTTAAAAAATTCGTTTACTAAATTATTTTGTTAATTTACATATTTTTATATTAATTTGATAAATTCCGTGAAGTAGTTCGTATATAAAGTTCGTAAACTATTCGAAATTCGACTCATTTTGAACGTTCCGTGAACAAGCTCGTTTACAAAGTTTGCAAACTATTCGAAATTCGATTCATTAAAATTATATTTCAACATGTTTGTGAACTTTTTAAATTGAATACCATTAAATTCAAGTTCGATTCAAAAAATTATTCAAACTCGGTTCACGATTCGTTTAATGCACGAACGAATTTCTTACCAACTTTTTCGAACCGAAGTATGAATAATTGACTAATAATTTGGTTGAGTTGGGCGAGGTTCAGTGGTGCTAGCCTGTGGGGTAAATCTAGAAAGAGAACCTTCTCTATAACCAATGTTCTAAAAATCGCTAGGCGCTAGTCGGGCGGTGGAGGGGGGACTAGCGCCTAGGCGACTAGGCGGGAGCCTAGGCGGGGCCTAGGCGGATTCGTTACACAATGCTTATTTTTACTATTTTTACATATTCTCATGAGATACAAACTATATCAACATATATTTTTCATAATTATATTATCAAATTCATGATAAAAACATAGAATATGATTATTAATAGTCAAATTGCATAAATTTTACAGTCCCCACATAAACTTCATAGCCTACAACAAATTTTTTATAACTTTCAACATAATATTCATATGTATTGAAATATATGTAATCTAATTTAGCCCAAAATCATGTATAGAACAGTCTAGTTGGCATAAGTATCGATTAGTTCACACCTATAGACTAATTAAGCTTTAATACGACCGATAGCTAGGGCATCGCTTAGCGCCTAGGCGGATTTAGCATTAGTCGGGCGGCGGAGTGCCGCCTAGCGCCTAGGCGGGGACTAGGCGGGGCTAGTCGGGGATTTTTAGAACACTGTCTATAACTATAACCGAAGGAATGAGTTCAAAGATACCAACCAGTACAACGACACTTCACCTCCCAACCGTCTCCCTTTTCTCTCACTTGTTTTATTTCTATACACAGACCACAAAGAGGGATCTGCGAATCTGAAGCGCGAACACATTCACAAGGTGCGTTTTTGTCTCCTGCATTTTTTTCGCAAGACCAGTTTTCTAGCGTAATATGTGCAATATTTTCGCCCGAATCCAGATCCGCATTTTGTTTAATTTTCAAACTATTGGTTTCTGCATCTTGTTCAATGTGAGATTACAGATTTATTTGTTCCTGTGTAGTGATATGATATCCTGTTATTATATATACTCTGATTCTGAAGTTCGAGCTTGTTTATTTTATGCTCTTGTAATGTCACCATCTGTGGCGTTATTTCAGGTGATGTATTGCTCATGAGAGAAGAAAATGCAATGTGTAGTCCGTGAAAGATTTGTTCTTCAGAATATATAATGGCTTTTCCTACCACGAAAATACTTTTGGCTCTTTGGTTGAGCAATTTTCTTTCTTCTTTTTTGTCCCTTTTAAGATTTGGGCTTTCTTATAAGTTCACTGATTTTTATTTGTTTTGTTTTTTGTTTTTTCCTGTAAAATTTCGATCTTTATTCCAAATAAACAGAAGGGTCACTTACTCACTTGCAAGTTTTTCTTTAAATCTTTGATCGTAAAATAATTTTCCTTTTACTCTTTTTAAACATCAATTTACTTGCTACTTGTTTCCCCCTCTTTTTAAAACAAGTTTTACAACTCTTGCGTTCTGCAAACCATGCAGGTTTTAGTACAATATATAAGCGTACGAATCATGGCATCAGAAACGGCTATTACTAAAGTTTCAGAACCCACTATATCAGAAAGGGAAAACTTTTACCTCTCCGGACCTGTGTGCCTCACAACAGTTGATTGGTAAGATCTTAACTCCAGTGAGGCTTTAGGTTTACAAGATCAATGGTCGTTGATGATGTAATATGTTTCTCATATACTCAAAAGATCCATAGGCTGTTTCTTTTCTCAAGGCTTAACGTTGCTTGTCTTTTCTTTAGTTATCACTAGCAACGAAGCAAAATATGAGGCTTGTTTTCTGACAGTTTCTTAGATAGAGAGTTTAAGTTTTATAGCATGGGGTTTGACAGTTTGTTATCAATGATATTCTAGTCAATAAAGACTTGGATAAAGTGACTTCTAGTTCATTATGGTAACTTATTTGTTAGGGTGTGCTTACTTTGAATGGTAGCTTAGATACAGAAAAATGTACTTGGGAGTCTTTGATGCCAGCATTGGATAATTTTGAGTTCATTTGCTCATTCTCGGAATGTTCTGTGTCTGTAGATAGAAATGAATGATCACTGATCCCTATAGCTAGTATCTTGCAGGACGAATCCGTGTCACCGGAGATCCGTTGCAGCAAGTTTGGTTCAAGGTGTGTATATCTTAGAACGTGACCGCCAAGAGAAGCGAGAAGGGAGCCAAGCGCTCGCTCCTCCATGGTGGAAGGCTTTCAATTTTGAGTTATACAGGCAGCTTATAGATAATGATGATTCTTGCATATTCGGTGCCATATATAAACTCAAATCAACATCTCCGGATGACCAGCATCTGGCTCAAGCTCCACGCTATGTTGTTGCCTTTCGAGGGACTATAACCAAAGGAGATGCGTTTAAGAAGGACTTTAAGCTCGACATCGACATCATCCGAAACGGGCTGCACCAGACACCTCGTTTTGAAACAGCTATACAAGCTGTGCGCCATGTGGTTGCAACGTTTGGAAGTAGCCACGTTTGGATAGGCGGCCATTCCCTCGGAGCTGCCATGGCATTACTCGCTGGGAAGAACATGGCTAAGGGTGGGGTCCTTCTCGATGCGTACTTGTTTAACTCGCCCTTCTTTTCAGCCCCGATCGAGAGAATCAAGGATGAGAAGGTGAAGCACGGGCTTCGATTTGCGGGCAGTGTTATTACTGCAGGACTTGCTCTTGCTATGAAGAACCACCCCAAAGCACAACTTTCGGGAGGTATGACGACGTTTGCAGCCTTGGCTGCGTGGCAGCCGCGTCTGTTTGTGAATCCGGCCGATCATATCTGCTCGGAGTATGTCGGGTACTTTGAGCACAGGAAACGGATGGAGGGTATGGGGGCAGGAGGGATCGAGAGGCTGGCGACGCAGCACTCGATTGGGGGACTTGTGTTAAATGCTTTGGGTAAGCAGGCGGAGGAGCCGCTGCACCTCATCCCGTCGGCGCACGTGACGGTGAACCGCACTCCGGGGAGAGACTTCAAAGAAGCTCATGGCATCCATCAATGGTGGAGGCTTAATCTTGGCTTGGAAACTAAAACATACAGTTATAGTTAGATTGATTCTCCCCCTTCTTTCCTGCGATTTGTATAATTGAAACTTGAAAATGTCAAGTATTCTGTAATGACCTTGGACTTGAAATAGATGATATAACATTATAAATTTGTGCACAAAGAAAGCAAGCGAGCCATTTGAAACAAACAATATCTGCAGATAATTTGAAATCAAAATCATCATATTCAGATGGAGAGGCTGATGTTTAACAACCGATCGACCAAAACATAATACACACTATAACCACACTCTTATTCATTTTCTTGCAACTCCTTTTCAATGTTAATCGCATGTTCATGTCTTAACATGCAGGAGGAAAGAACACGACTTAGAAAGCAAAGAACTAAAAAAAGTCCCCGAAGAGAACACCACCACATTAATAGAGTGATATGATCTCTTTGTTACCAATCAAATTACATATATACTAAACATTATTCATTTAAGGAGTTTGTCGAGTGCCAGATCCATGATCTCGGACACGGCTTCGAGAAACGCAGCCTCACTCGTTCCTGGAAGCACAACATCCATGGCGTCCTGAACAATATTCTCAATAACGGATTCCTTGTTCAAGTTCTCCCTGCACATCATGCTTCCTATTGCGAAGGGCGTGAGGCCTCTTTGGGCCCCTTTCTTCAGAAGCATGGTCGAGACACGGAGCGTACGAGCACTCTCGGGAGAAAGCTCCAACCCGTAGAATTTAAGAAGTGACAAATCTTGCTCACTATCCAGAGATTTTATGTAGTCTAAGGTCCTCTGAGAGAATGGTTGGCGCGCTTGTGGCCAGTATAGCCAATCAAACGTGCAATCCTCAAACTGCAGCCAACATCATAATGTCAACATAACTTTAGATATTTATATGGATTGAAAGAGAAGGTGGTTACCTTTTCTGGCAAGCAGTAGCCGTGATCAATTGGGATTAAGGTGATTCTTCCTGTCTCTGAATCTTTGTAATGCAGAATGTTTCCAGCATGCCTATCTGCATTTGCAGTTCTTATATCAAGGACACTAATCTTGTGGACTTCATCCACAGGAAAATCCCGAGGACCCATGTCCTCGCAACTTCCTTGATTCTTTCTGAACATCTGCAACGATCCGGTCTTGGCATATTCGCTGGAGCAAACAAATCCATTCGGGTGGTTAAAGCCTTTGTGCAAGCAGTGCACCATCATGGTAGGGGGCACTCCAGAGAAGCCTACTTCTGCACGGGACATCGATCGAGGACCCTCATCTGGATGATCAAGTATATATGCTGCAACCTCCTTCCACGCACCTTCCCCTACTCGGTTACCCCTCTTCAACCCTTCTCCATTAGGTGATGGGGGCAAGCCTTGAGGGTTGTTTACAGCCAGAGGCTCCTCGTCCATGGGTTTGAAGATGGCAATGTTCTTGTTTCCAGTCGCCTCTTGCATGAAGTAAGTTCCTCCAGTGCCCTCGGATGATCTACATGGTTGTCTGCCTTGTGCTAACCCTTCAGACACAGATTGCACCATCTTCCACAAGAACTCAGGAATCTTTACTTGTGGATTTACTACAATTGGATCCAAGAAGAAGTCTCGGCCTTGCAGTCCCTTAGTCTTCTCCTCATGGATAAGACCTGTTCTCTCTTTCAAACATGGAGCCACAATGCAGAGCTCTACGTCTCTCTCAATGGGCTTGGTCCAAACTTGAGCATATTTCTGCACCACCAAGTGAATGACAGCATCACTGTTCCTACTAAGATCATGAACCAGCCTGTCATCATCTCCGAGCTTCTCTCCGTGACAGAATATCTCTGGATGCTGATCAAGAAAGCCTTTTCCCTTCTTAGCAATCCTACGCTTTAGATACCCTACATTCCTGTGTCTACCCACTTGAAACTCGAATTCCTCCCCACAAACCGTCCTAACATTGATCAAGAGAAGATCAGAGATCCTGAGTGCCAAATGCAAGGCATTCCCATCTTTGATGCCGTATTCTTTGACAAGAGAATCAGTCCTTGAGAGCTCTCTGCCTTCAAAAACTAACTTCTGCCTCTTCACTACAAAACCTTTACATGACTGTATCCTAAGTTTCACTGATGCAATGGAATCCGACTCCATCACACGCATGGGAGTTTTGGAACCCCCAATGCTGATGTAGATCTCAATGGATTCACTACAGCAAAGATCAAGCCGGTCATTGAAGCAACCGGCATACTGTTTTGTCGCTTCAAAGAGTGGACTCAAAGCAACGTCAGCAGCAGACATTTTGATTTTAATCTCTAGTTTTACTCACCACCTTGATAATCCATTAACTTATCTTCGGGTTGCCTATATTTAAAAAAAAACACACCAGAAATTGATCATAACTGATATACATGCTGTATAAGTACAACAAAGCAAAATACAAATGAACAGTAAAAGAATGAATTTGTTGAAATTAATTACCTCCGAGGGAGCTAGAGAGTTGAAACAGCAGAATCTGTTCCAAATCAAGATGCCCCCTCGAACACCCAGAAAGAAAAGGTAGGCTCCAAAATTGCAGTTGCTACTATTATTGTGAGTGGGACAAAGAAAAAAGTAGGAAGAATGAATAAAATTTCAAAATGGGTGCTGGGAACTGATCTATATCAGGAAGCATGAGAGGAGTCAAAGAGGAGGTGGCATGAAAAATTGCCGAGGAATAAAACTATCGTTTTAATTCCTCGGAAGAGGTGCCGGAAAACTGACTTTTTTTATTCCTCGGCAATTTTTTATGTCATTTCGGCAATGGATATTCAAATGATTTTCAGATATGCAACAAGTAATATAACATCATTAATAGGATTAATGCAGGGGCGGTTTTCAAGGCTCCCTCCGGTAAAATCGTTGGAAGTGTACGAAGGAAAAACAGATCGGAATTGTAGCAGCCGTGTATATTTCTTTGTTTTATTCTATTTTTAGATAAATTAATAATTACTCCTATAATTATAAAGCAACATGCATGTGTTTGAGAAATCTATATATATATATGGTCAATCTAATGTATAGTAGTAGTGTATTACGAAATGAATATTCTTTGTAGGGATGTCAATCATTACAGTACTGCTTAACCGGTACCGGACAAAAGTTGATTTCAGGAACTGGTACCGGTACTGAAAATTTAATCGATTAATTGGTTTACCGGTTAAGATACCGATTTTTTTCATTTTATTTTTATTTTTTTATTTAATTTTAATACAAATTTAATTTACATATTTAACCAATACATTATATATAAAACAAATTTAAAAGCTACTCCAAATTACCATATTTTTTTATTGAATATTTTAATCTTTTTTTAATTAATATTATAATTTTAATTTAATTATATTTTAATTAACCGGTACCTGATTCGGTACCAGGTAACCAGATACCAGATATTTTCGAAAGTTAAGAACCGGAAACCGGCTTATTTCCCAAAAAACTGGTTCTCGGTCCGGTACTGGTTCTTCCCGAGAACCGGTTAACGACACCCCTAATTCTTTGACTTGTTTAGACATTATATATGTTACATGTACTATATATGATCGTGCTTGAATCTAATGTGTGTGTGTGTAACTAATTATATTACTATGATTGGAGTCTTGGTAATACTTGTAAATTTCTTTGGCTTCTAGACAAAAGTTGCAAGTATTGGACGACTTTTAAAGGAGAGCTAGCAAATGTCTAAGAGCGAAAATCTAACTTGTCTCACCAGAATTACATGCCAATTTCTAATAACTTTTGCTAAAACTATTACTACATCTTCTTATTCTCTCAATCTTCTTCTACTTCTTCCTTCTCCTCCCTCTCAATATTACACACACAAAATTCAATAAGATATCTACTATTATAATATGCATGGTATATAGTACAACACAAATACCTCATATATATAATACTAAATGCATGTGTATTAGCTGAATCCAATACTTTGACACTTTGTCATCGTTCTGATCTCATCTCGTAACAAGGAAATGCCGCGGACAAGTCTCTGCATGTAATTGAGACATTAACTAATTAATTAGTGATTTAGATAAAACAATTAATAGTAATTAAGTGGATGGGAGTATATTACTTTAAGTAAGGAATAGTGATGTTCCGCAGCAAGGAGGGTTTCTGGGTTACCAATTCTTTCCATTCTTCCATGTCTATCTTCCCATCTCTCTCCGTATCCACTTCCTCGAATGTCTACACACAAATATATATACACGTACTCACACACCAATTCTTTTATATACATGCATTACATAGTACAAAGAAAATTAAGACACACATATACACATACGTCGAATTCAGACCTTGTCTATTATAATATCGATGATGTCATCAGTTAAGATCAAGCTGGACTCCTCAAGCAACTCCATCATCATCTCCTTCACCTTAATTAAGTCATCCCAATAGCTAGGCTATAAGTAATAAGAAATCTTGAAATGTAATGCATGTATGCCATGCACATGCACGCTTATTATACCAAAACTCATGGAAGAAATTCTATGATATATTTCCACGTCATTATTTTTATTCGAGTACGTGTGTATATATATACCTCCTCTTTTTCGATATAGCCGGTCTGCCATATGTCGTACAAGTGGAATGCAACTGTACGTAGCAACACAAAAAATATTAAATAAAAGGGAAAATTAATATTTAATTACACGAGGAGACAGCTGCTGAAAAGTTTACTAACTTAAATTAATTAACTACTAATTTAAATTAAATCCATATATATATATACGTACAGACAGCTTTTTCTTCTTGAGGCGTGTCGGGGTGGAATATGCTCAGACATCTTATGAACTCCCCAAAATCTATTACGCCATCCTTCTTCGAGTCGAACATATCAAACATCTATTTATATCAAATTAAATAACATTTCTTATGCAAGCACATATATACATATATTTGAATTAATAATTAATTAAGATAAAAGAATTATATTTCTCTCTCTCTCTATATGTATTCATCATCAGATCAGTTCTTCAGTAGTAATCATCACTGATAAAAAGAAGACGAAGAACAAAATGCTCATTATAGGAAATGGAT
>JAPKLX010000004.1:4570801-4586144 GCA_026898415.1 Leonotis leonurus
CAGCTCTAGCACTTACTGCTACCATAACAGAATCATATTCAGATCCTAAACCATTAAGGATATGCATAATCTGATCTTCATTCGACACAGTATACCCCACAGAATTCAGCAAATCACAGCACGTCTTAACCTTTGACAAATATTCTGTCATGCTCAGATTATCCTTTTTGAGAGTTTGTAGCTGAAACTTATATTGCATAATTTTGGCTCGAGATTGACTTGAGAAATTAGTTTCAAGAGCACTCCATACAGAGGCAGCAGTGGTGAGGCCAACAACTAAAATCATCACATTCTCAGTTAAAGAAGATTGAAGCCAAGCTGATAATACCTGATCTTGTCGTTCCCAAATGGTGTATTCTGGATTAATGGACCGTCGAACATCAGATCCATCTTTCTCCTCAATCCACATAGCAGGTTGTTGAATGAAACCAGTCAAATAGCCCTCCAAACCATAACCTCTAACAGTGGCTAACATTTGTTGTCTCCAAATGAGGTAATTTGTGTCTTTCAGCTTGATAGGGGCAGGAGTATTTTGAAGAAAAATAACTGAGCTCAGATTATTTGAGCTCGATCCACTCATGATGAATCCTGTAGGTGTTTCACTCATGGTGATGACAGAAAAACGAAAAAAGAAGAAAAAGTATTCAAGAGACAGGTAAGATCTACAAGCTCTGATACCATGATAAAAAGAAGACGAAGAACAAAATGCTCATTAT
Organism: Leonotis leonurus; assembly: GCA_026898415.1. Lineage (NCBI taxonomy): Eukaryota > Viridiplantae > Streptophyta > Magnoliopsida > Lamiales > Lamiaceae > Leonotis > Leonotis leonurus. The sequence continues at coordinate 4,571,518 of JAPKLX010000004.1, forward strand.
AGGAAATGGATTTCAGATTTACTGTTGTTCTTTTCTTAATTAGAAGAAGCTGCGTTTTACAAAACCTTACTATATATTGCTAGTCAAAGCACTCTACCCTAAACTTAGAGAACAAGAAATATACTGAATACAATCAAAACACTACACATGTATCAATCAGCTAGTGACACGTGTAGCACTCTCTTCCTTTTGAGCTGCTCTCTTCTCATCTCCATGCACGACATGTGTATCTTGATTATCAGAATCAGTATATAATTTAACAATCACTCACTAACCCTATCTGCTAAAACAGACTGCTGCTTGCTGTCGCAAAACAATCCCAGTTTAAATTCGTCCTGCACTAACGAAGACTACTTCAAAATGAATTTGATTCATACTCAATCACCATACATGCTGCATGCATATATCTGAAGTCATAAACTAGCTAGCTAGCATTCATAATAATAATTAATAGTATATAAAATATAAATTCACGATGATTACCCTGTTGATGAAGCCATCGTCGACTAAGGTGCTCCCCAGTTTTCTGAATATCTCATTCAATTTCTTAATCTCTTTTGCGGTAACTGCATTTAATTTGTACATCTTACATATAAAATATATATGCGTAAATATATTATAAAAAGGAGATCGAGAGAGAGAGAGAGAGAAGCTATATATTTTGCATACATCTTGTTTGAGAGGAAAGAAAGGATGGATCTTCAAATATCTGCGGCCGTTGCTTTGTGCAAACACACCCCATTTGAGAGAGAGCTAGTATTTGTGCTTAATTCTTGTACAAGTACTTCAAATATGGGATATAATATATATATATATATATATATATATATATATATAATTGGGAACTTTATTTCTACTGCTTCTTCAACCACACGCGCGTCTCAATCTAATATTATTAAAGTTGTTTCACATTAATAGATGATGTGAAAGATATCTCATCCTCTTATTTTTAGGAGAATTGAAATGAATTGTTAAAAGAAAATTACACAAAAGTGATTACGATGAAATGCTTAAGTTTTAGGCTGTTTTTAATAAAAGTATGCATGCAACTTTTTTAAGGCGCAATTTTGAATTAATTTATTGCGGTTGCAATATGATTCAAAGCTTTGGCTAGATGAAAATGAAGATGCATTTGTTGTTCGTGATTTCCCACAATGATATTTACTCGTAAATTTTATGTATAACTGAAAGTATATATATATATATATGTATATAATTGTATGGAGAAGCATAAAGCGTAATGCAATGCAATGTATAGGAGCGGAATCGGGTGCCATTTTAAAGAATAACATATATGCAGTGTCGGGATTTCTGGATTGTCACTTCTTTTCTATTATAGATTAGACATAACAAAGAAAGTTAAGGTGGAAAGAAAGAATAATTCGTGCATGATCAGTGGATCATATAGATCTAAGTTGTTCCCATATATAATATATGCATGTTCTGTGTGTCAACTGTGTCGCATAATTAAATTCTATTTTAAGATCGATCTTGCTAAAAGTAATAAATACGACACCCCTTATGGTGGATCCACTTTTTATTAGTAAAGTTTTGTTCAAATTTGAGAATTCAACGTCACACTGAGATAATAACTTACTAGACAAATGAAAATTTTGTGACACTAATAGATAGCATAGGCGCTGTAAACCAGACAAACTGAGTTTACTATATTAGGATATTGAGTTAGATCAGACTCGAATTTTTTGACATATTGCTCGACTAACTTATACTTCCTCCGTCTCAATAAGCATTCCACATTTTTTTTCGACACGATTATTAAGAAGAGTGTATAAGGTAGCGTAAAGGTGATAAGGTGGTAGGGGTGCACACCTTATTTTTACTATTTTTGAAATATGTCATTGTTAGTAAGACGTCAAAATAAGGTAATTGTGTCGAGTTTAGTGGGACGATGGAATAATTATTAAGTTCGAGTTCGACTTATGTGTTACTTGATAATACTCCCCCATCTTATTATTATTGTCCTACTTTATATAATAATAATGAGACATAAGAAGTATATTTTTGAGTTTTAGTTTGATGTCTGAATTTTATTTTAGCAACTTATATATTATTTCTGATACCATTAAATTAATGCACGCGCGCATATAAATATATTTCTTGTTCCTTTTTCGCGTATTTTGTGGGGAGTTTTTTTATGACAAATAATATAAAGCTACTGGATGATAGACTCTTCTTTTTTGTGCTTATAAATTGATTTTGCAAACTTAAAAATTTAACTGATTTCTGGGGTTTGCAAGTGTTAGTGGATAAGTTTCCTTGTTTGAAAATTCAATTTTATAACTGAAATTTAATTTTTTAAAAATAAAAGTGGAAGAAAGAAGACTTGAAATGAGTGGTTGGAATTATCCCAGGTTGTAAGTTATCTTACGGTGCCATCCCAGCCACTGCGTGTGTGTGTTTGAGAGAGAGAATGGCTGCCGCCGCCGTAACGGGCAGCTGCAACAGCACCACCTTCTTCCCTTCATCTCTCCCAAAACACAAATGGCTTGTGTTAGCGCCACAGTTTCTTCACTCTTACAAAATCACTGCACCTCAAATCTGTTCACAGTCGGCGCTGATTATTGGTGCAGTGAGCCCACGGTCTGTTTCATCGCCTGAAACTAGTGCTGTTGATCAACAACAAGAACAAGAGCAAGAAGAAGAAGCGGCGCAAAGTGATGATGTCGTGCCTTCGAGTTCACCCTCTCTCCCTCCTCTCACGTACGCCGCTTCTCTCTCAAGATTTTCTTTTTTTCCAAGTTATGGTGAAATCGACTGAACAATAATAGTACACGAATTGGTGAGAATCTGACCTTAGACAAAGCTTGACTCAATGACTTCTCCTTTGACACATACTTACTTTTCCAATGTTCTTGTGTTTGGTAATCCAATGTATGTATGTACCACGTTGTCTTGGTTTTTTTTGGTGGGGTTGAAATGATCATGTGTTTCTTCAAACAACTCCACTTATCATGCAAGAAGCATGGTTTAATGTTGTCAAATTAACCATTAAATCATGTTTTTCTTTCCATTGATTGACTGATCAAGAAATGTTGATGGCACAAATCAAGCAAAGCAAATGAAATTAAGTTGGGCCATTTAAGATCACCTAAATCTGCATTTAAGGTACTCGAGTAAATTATTATGAGGCCTTCACCACCCTTAGTTGGTGCACAAATATTCTTGCGGTAGAAGGATTCTTGAACTTTTCTAGCCATTGATCGACTGCTAAAGAAATTGGCGATGGCACAAGTCAAGCAGTAAATGAAAAATAGGCCAACTAAGATGACTTAAAATCTGTATTCAAGGAGATTCAAGTAGATAATGGAAAGGCCTTTGCTATTTTCATAGTTGCAGTATGCAAAGCTGGGATTTTTGTGAGATAATGAACGATGTTTTCCTCTACGACACACATGTTGATGCAGGGGATGTAAGGCGTGCGGAAAAGAGGAAATAGAAAGGGGTTGTAATGGAGAAGGAAGGATTCAAGGTGGTATTGCCACAGTCCCGGGATTCGGTTGGTGGCCTATTAAAGCTTATCGGCCTTGTCCTGCATATTTGCAGTCCGGCGGGAGGTACAGACGACGTGGCCAAAGCATGGATGAAGTTGTCTCTGGACGTAGCGGCAGTGATAGAGCTACATCATGGTAAATAATACTTCATTCTACCATACATTCAATTTTAAATACATTAGTAGCTTGATGATGCTGTTAATCTAACATAATGTACAATGTGCAGATAGAAGAAACCTGCAAAATCTTGAAAACTAATATCATTTGATTATTTCAAGAAGTAAGCTCGTATGAGGTTTGTATACAAATACAGCCCCTGCTTCAAGGATGAGATATTGAAGTAAGGTTGTTCAAGAATGCTTCAATGGTGTTACTCATTCTTATACAATATGCATAATTTTGATTTATATACTTTTTCTTCTGTTACTAGAATCGACTTTTTCTTGCATCTTGCTTCTGTTCTGCCTATTCTTTCTTGCTGTAACTGTGAAGTGTACTCTTGCTCAAGAATTAGACATGTACTTCCACTATATAATCCCTTTCACATAGAAGTAGATGTATACAAAAACTTGTACAACACATTCTGTTACAAGGATAAAGAGCAAACCAACATAGGATTGGTTCAATAAGAAATAAAGATAGAAGGCAACTTAGCAAACAGAGTTATGAGTGAGGCTGCTGCAAGAGATCTTCCCTCTAATGGGAGTCGAATTTGCAGCAGCAATCCTCATTTGCTGAATCAATGCCTCTGTATTCACCTCTTCTGATAGAATCCTTTCCAAATCCTTGGGGTTAATCACCAGCTTCACCTTCCACGTACCGTTCCCCTGCGCCGACTGCATCATCTCCACCGTTCTTTTTCCTCTTGCAACGGCCTTTGTCGTCGTTAAAGTGGAGCTTGATCCTGTTCTAACTACCCCTTGTTTACTTGGTTCCTGCGTTGCATTTGCCACTGCCTTTAGAGAACAGTTTCCCATTGATTGCCTAATAAGATACTTATAACATTAACTGATGTATATGAGAGTACTACTTATTTGTTGCTCTTTCTCTTTGTCTAAGGAGTTAAGTACCTTGGAGGTATTTAAGGAACAAAAATTGGATAGATTGTCAAAGGGTCACGGATTTTAATTGGGAAGAATAATTAATGGCATCTTTTAATTTGACAAAATATGAAGCAAGAATTGGAGACCATTAAAGAATAGCCTAATGTAACGACACTTTGGGCCAAACAAGACTAGGTGGTATGAATGTTGGAGATTCTTCATCACCTTTAGGTTTCATTTGCAAATTATCTGTACATATATTTTTCAATAAAAAATAGTTGATTGCAGCCAACTGATATATAAATTTTCATATAAAATTAATAAATAATTCTTATTAAAAATCACCTATGACTTTCTGAATTACTATTGGGTAGTTTTATGCAATCCAGTAATAAATATTCATTGTTTCCACGTTTAATCAGGCACGACTCGTTTATTTACTAATAAAATTATGAGAGAATAATTGTCCACTTTATATACACATGGAGAAGAAAACAAAAAAAAAAAAAAACTTATCCAGAAATGACACATGTATAGCTAATTAAATATGGGATCTAAGCAACGACAAGTTTAGATTGATGTTGGTGTAGTTCTTTCTAGCTTCAGAATATTGCCGTGATATATTATTCCTTTCATTCTTTACTACATTCTTCAAATCAAACCTATATAGTGACAATTCAAATTCTCTATTATTATATTTCTATTTATATCTGTACCTTCTGAATCTTTAAGAATGCTAGTACTAGTTTTCAAGTAGTCATTGTTAGTGTGCCTTTGGAGATTATCTAGTGTGAAGTAATTTTATAATGTCTCGAATTCAAATCACACCTCTTACTAGCAATCAGTGAGAGTTTCATTATCAATTTCTAGATATAATGTAATATGAAGATATATAAAAACACTTTCTTGTTCAAGCACAAAGCACAAATTTTATGCAATGAAGGAACTTAAAATGTTCGATTCACGAAAATTATAATTTGTAAAAATAATTTGTCAACTATAAAAATCTCTACAGTTATAAAAGCTAAGACTTTGAAAATTAATTAACTAATTATTCGGACTGGTTTGGGGCCGGGTTAAATAGCCCGTAACCGATCCCGTACCCGACTCAGATACGTACAAACGTAGAAATTTGTATATATCTTCAACTCTTATATTCTTCTCTTGTTCCTGCTCAATTAGGGATGGATACTCGCGGGTATCCGAACTCGTAGGCTTAGTTGTCATCGCTATTTTGTCAATTAGAGGTTAAAGTGACCAACACGTACCTACAACTTGGCTTGGCCTAGTTAATAGAAAGTCCATCACAATTGTGCCTTTCAAGAAATACATAAGTTTTGATTTATAAAAAAAGAATTTCATAAAATAGTGTATATATAAGTTTAGATTTATATAAAAAGAATTTATGTGAGAATTGAGAAGTTATTCTGAAATCTTTTAAAACAAAAGAATGATCCAATCTAATCTATTTTCATTATGAATGTTAATCAAATTCAAAATCAATAGGCTGGTTTGCATAGATTTAAAAAAGAGAGTTTAAGCTTATAATCTAAAAAATTAATTTCGTGACTCAAAACAAAAACAAATAGTTGGATATATATTATTGTTAAAAGATGTTGTGGATTGGTGTAATTGAGTGACATTTTAGTTTTTAGTGATTACTCAGTAGTCCAACTTCATTACTTTGTTGCTAATTCTGATGATGTCATATCCCTATCTATTTATTCCATTACATAATATAAAAGAATTATTGGCATGAAAATGAGTAGTGTAATTGAGAAGAAAAAACGAAAGCAACTTAAATTAAATGAGAGCGAGAGATAGAGAGAGAGAAATGATAGTCCATGAAAATATGAAATTAAAAAGCGAGCACCACAAACAAATTGTGGTGTTTTACTTGCCACAAATACAGTCAATCAAAGTGTCTGTTATAGTGTAGTAGTGTAGAGAGACGAGCACCACAAACAAATTTAAAGGCCAATTTAATCCCAACCAATAATAAGACTTGATAATAATAATGCAAATTGAAGATAACGCAACGCCGTCTTCTCAATCTCATCTTCTTACACTCGGATCATATAGTACTCATATTTCCCTCCAAAACCCTCTCTCTCTCCCTCATCCTACAATGGGCTGCGTCTCATCCAAGCGAATCGACGTCGCCGCCGACGCCTACCGTCCGCCACCCTCCAGCTTCGCCGTCTTCGATGTCAACTCCATCGACGAGCCATGGCTTAAGGACGGCCAATCCCGCCACTCGCTCGACGACATCAAGGAGCCCTCGCACGTTCCAGACCCTCTCCGCGAGAAGCTCGACGCCATCGACGACGCCCCTCGCACGTGGGACGAGGTCAGCAAGACGTTGGAGGATCTGAAGCCCACGCTCAACGCCGCCCCCAAGTCTTCGCCGCCGCCGCCTTCGAATCCAGTACAATCGCCGCCGCCGCCGCCGCTGGCTAAGAATTCGTCCTTCCACACACTGGAAGAGCTGGAGGCGAAGATATCGCCCAAGTTAGCGACCGATGATGATAAGAAGAAGGAGTTGAAGCGGTTCAACTCAGCGAAGACAGAGTCCGGACCCGCACCCGCACCCTTACCAGTGGCCAGATCTCTGAAGGACAACATCTTCATACTCAAGGACAGGGAGGAGAGAGAGAAGGGAGGGAGGGCGGAGGGGTTCGTGAAGCGGGACCCGCTCAGCGACTTCGAGGTCATCTGCCCGCCGGGAGGGGATGATACAGTAGTGCTGTACACGACGTCCCTCGGTGGCGTGCGGCGGACGTTCGAGGACTGCAACCGCGTGCGGCAGCTATTGGAGACGTACCAGGTGGTGTTCGACGAGCGTGACGTGGCGCTGGACGGAGGGTTCAGGGGGGAGCTGCGGGGACTGGTGGGGGAGGGGGCGGCGGTGCCGAGGGTGTTCGTGAAGGGGAGGTACATAGGGGGGGCGGAGGAGGTGGTGGGGCTGAACGAGACGGGACGACTGAGCAGGATACTGAATTGGGCGAGGGTGGAGAGGGGGGCGGGGAGGGTGGGGTGCAGGGGGTGCGGGGGGGCGAGGTTTGTGCCGTGTTTGGGGTGTGGGGGTAGCTGTAAGATAGTAGTGGGGAAGACGAAAGAGAGGTGTGGTGAGTGTAATGAGAATGGTTTAGCTCATTGCCCTCTCTGTACTTGATCATTTCATCATCATCGTCTTCGTCTTCGTCTTCGTCTTTCTCCTGCCTCCCACTTTCAATTTCAACTCTCTTTACACTAATGCTTTTGTGCAGCAGTCTATATATGGAGTTTTGTTTTGGTATTCAAGCAAGTCTGTAATTATTGGACTGGACTTTAATGAAATTAAATTTGGATTTTCGATACTAGCATAATCTTTAATTAAGTCGATCTACTCATTTGAATTTAGATAACAGTCAAAATTGAAGAACGTATAAAAGAAAAGTTCACAAAATTACATTGAACAGGGCCCAACCGGGATCGAACCGGTGACCTCTTGTTCTGCAGTCAAATGCTCTACCACTGAGCTATGGACCCAATTTATTATTAAAATATTCACAATTAATGGCAATTGCATATATAGTTCCACATCAACCAGTGATAAATGAGATTTTTTTTTTTTTTTTATAAATATATGCCGAACCGTTGTTTCATTCACGTTACAAATTCTTGTGTTTAATATTCCTCCAATCCGCGATTAATTATGATTTTACCGATCAAAATATTAAATAAAATATGATTTTCCACTTTAAAGAGATGATACATATATTATAATGAAAATTAATAAGGTATAAAAAGTGTGATGTTATAAACTTTTATATTATACTAAGAAGCAAACGCAACCTTTGTCTACACTGAAAATTATATGTATGCAAGTATCTTAAGAACATATCGATAGTTGCAAATTAAAATGAATAGTAATAATATAATAATAACAACGAATTTTAAATTACACATGACAATAATCCTAAGATTAGCACTAAAAAATAATTCTAAAACAAAATACTCTCTCCGCCCCACTTATCTAGATACATTTATTTTTGGCATGTAGACTAATATTTAGTACAATAACTTTTGAGGAGATATATTTTATACTTTAAATTTACTAAATAAGGAAATATATCTAAATAATTAGAACAATGCAATAAGAAAAATGAGTTTAAATAAATGAGATGGAGGGAGTATACGGTTGGTTTGCAGATACACCTATTATGTCTAGCCAAAGTGTATTTATACGATGCATAATTCAAGTAAAAAAATCGTGAGCACAAGAAAAGTCATCATAAATATCTAAGCATATTGAGAAAGGAAATAACAAAGAAGCAAGAAAACTATGTGAGGAAGTCAAAAGATTATACAAAAATGAGTATTAACATTATATATCGCATCAAACTCACCAAAGGAGCCCTTAAAGAAAGAGGGGAAAAGAACAATTATGTACTAATATCTCACATTAGAGTGCGTTTGGTATGGAACATGAGATGAAGGAAAATAAAAAAAATATAGATTATTAGTATGAATAGTGTAGTGACTATTAGTGTGAATAATGTTTAATAACTTGTTTGATAGGTATTTGTGAAAAGTATGTTAATTTATTATTTCGTTTGGTAGAAGTTATTATCTGCTATGATATCTTAATATCATGTTTGATAGATGAGATGAGGATGGACAATATAATTAATATCTTGTTTGGTAGCAATATTAGAAACTGGATAACTTTTTCTTTTTGTAGGTTTCAGTGCGCGAATTGAAAAAACATTTGCATCCAGAAGCATTCGACAGATACTACAAAAGAGAATGCAAATAGATGGAAGAACTATTAACTGAATATAAATGGAAGAAAGTTCTAATAATAATAATTATTTTCTGCCTTTCATATGCTAACAGCAAAAATAAAAGGTAAACACAAGTGCATAAGGGAATGCAAATAGATGTATGTATTTCAGATACTACATTACACATTTTAAGTAATTCAAACAAGATAGACTTTACATCACTTCTACACGTTATGTATCTCTCCTCTACCACCCTTTGAGCAAGAACCAAGGGAGAATACAAGAAGAGGACATTCTTACTGTAGTATCCCAAGATTCCCAACTACGGATGGAGCATATATCATGTTAACTGCAGAAGTGGAAACCACAATCTTTAGGGAACAATTAGGATAATCTTTCCAATATGCTTGCTGTTTTCAATGATCCAGTGACCTTCTGCAGCTTCTTCTAACAGAAGTGACTTATCAACCACTGGTTTAATCTTGCCTGCACCAATTGCTGGCCACACATTCTTCTACACCTCACTTACAATCTCGACTTTGTTCTCTATGCTCCTATTTCGCAGCCCGGCAGCTATAACCACAGATGCTCATATTTAAACATATATAGTACTACTGTCATCAACTTCGGTAACAATGGATTAACATAAACAAATGGTGAAGCGGGTTACCCTGAACTGTGAGGCGCCTTGCGAGCAAACTAGCAAGGTTGATCTCAGTGACTGAATCACCCATAAAGCCTATTATAAAGAGCCTCCCATTGAAGTTTAGGCTTTCAATGTTCCTTTGTAAGTAGCCAGTAGGAAGCACCAATGTTATCTAAGATGACGTCAACACCTATTAACGCATCTTACTAGTTAGACAATGGAAGCAATGTGGAGGAAAGAGTCATGTATCAGGATTGAGCAAGCTCGGCCAACATGTTGGATCTAAATTCATACCTACATAGGTTGTGGCCTGCAAGATTTGTAATAGTTACACATAACATAAGTGTCACTGTTCCAGAGTTTTATTGTAGCGAGTTGACTAATCATAAAGAGGTGAAAAATGAATGTCAGTCAATAAGTTCCTTATGACGTGAATAGAAGTAAATTTTAGAAATTTTGAATAAAAATTAAAATAATATATATGCATTCAAACGTTAGAGGTTATACAGGTAGACATCATTACCACTTTTAAAAGACATAATAATTTCTTCAAATTATATATCTACTGCATTAAGTTAATTATAATTATTTTTTTATTTTTTGTAATCATAACAATTGCTTTAATCGTACAATTTAACTATAATAATTATTTATTATTCTATCAAATTATAATAATGGACGTGCATCGCGTGGCCGGTGTAAAATTCTAGTTAATCTAAAAATTAAAGTTTAGGGTAAATTAGTCCATTTTTTTTTTAAGAAAATCTATTATTTATATATATTTATATCCGAATATAATACCGTCTTTACCTTATTTTAAATATAAAATTTAACATTTATGCCATATTGTATAGACTAATAATTATTAATGGATGATAACTGCAAAATTAAGTCTGTATGTGAATTCAGTAAAGCTCGCTAGCACGTAAAAGTTCAATTAATGAAAGCATCATTGTACTAACATATTAATAATTGTAGATACAATATTTAGTTATTCAACGCAATACTACTATTATTGAGAAAAAATAATATTATAATATGTGTGTGTATATATATATATATATATATATATATTTATTGTCCACAGAAATCATGTTCACTTGTATGCATTTAAACCAATGATTTGAATGTAATTTAAAAAATGTAAAACTATAACAATATAAGACTATAGATATTATATTTTATTTAACTTATTGTGTGTTTTTAATTTTTACAATTAATTAATAAATAATGTATGTTTATATAATTTTTATAATAAAAAATATAATGCAAATATAAAAAAAATAAGCACTATAATTCGATCAGTCTAGACTTTGCCTAGGTGCTAGTCATGACTAGCGCTTAACGACTTTTAGAAGATTGGATTTTACTATTGGCTGATGCATGCATGTTGTGTTGCTATCAAAACTTGGATATGCAATCATCTTTTGCTCCTTAATTAATCACCACACTACTTGTCACGTCCCCATTTCACTTCTCTAAGTAAAGTCGAGGAAAACGTGACTAACAGGGAAAAACGGGTAATGAGACGAAACGAAGACGTTGATATATGGATGAAACGTGAAACGTACAACAAGAGGAAGATTTCGATAGAGTTGTGTGTTACTAAAACCCAAATACGTCAACGAAATCTTAAAGTTCAAAGTCAACAGGGATTATAACAACATCAAGAAACACGAAAAACGTGTACAAGTCTGAAATACATGGTTCGACACGAATAAGATAACAGTTAAGTTCTTAAAACTTTAAATAAAGTCTGGCAGCGGAAACTGGATCAATATATGGATTTACATGTATGACGACATATAAATCACCGAGAGTAAAACATTTAGAGTTTAACAAAACCACCGCTGAGCCTTCCCTTTTGTCATCACGACTTAACCTGCACATTTATAAATATATGCAGGGCTGAGTACGAAAGTACTCAGTAAACACGTGCCGAAATCACATTCGTACTGATATATTTGCCATTGCCGTAAACAGTGCAACATAGGGATTTTGTCACTAAAGAACCTATGTTCACTAAAATTCTTGTGATCTTAAAAGTTTGACTGCGCAGTCTAAGTTCTGGAGTAATCATACATATCTGAAATTCTGTGTGTCGGGAAAGTGGCCACTTTCCGCGAACACTGAACCGGCCAACCCGCTAAGATGACTCACAGTTCTGGTGTACACTAACCTTAAAAGATATAGATCTTTAAAGGTTCGAAATCGATTAATTGTTCAACAAATACGCATCATACCAAAATATAAATATTTTCGACAATGCAATACTTCATAACATTTCAAATTCTAGCATTCTAAAGCAAAAACCATACTTTGGTACAACGCATGCGATTTTATTTGTAAAAGAAAGCCTACCTGAACTGCTTCTCCGTCTAACGAAAATCTGGTGTAGATCGACGGAAATTCCCTTTCGCCGAACCTTATTCGTAATTAAGAGGAAAATACTCATCGTGAGTATATAATTTATTTCATCTAAAAATGAAATAATATTCTATTATTCTATAAATTTTTCTAATCTTTCCACTCGACTAAGATTCGAGTAATTAAAGACTTCTATAACCGTTAAAATATTACTACTAAATTCATAACTTAATAGATCTAAATTATTGGATTAAACTTAACTATTTATTTTCAATCTCTTATTTACTATCTTAATCCAAAGATTAATTTTTATTCTTTTCTTTTATTACCACAATTAAGAGATAACTTGATCCATTTTTTTTATACCCATTCTATATAATTTATGAGCCCACAACTATTAAAAAAAATCGGCCCAATCTGACTTCTATTATTCAGCCCACTAGAATTTAATTGTTTGGCCCATTGGTTTTATTCATCTCGGCCCATAAGATTTTAATTGTATTTCCAGCCCAAGCGACACTTCTGTTTCCTCTCCCCTTTCGATCCATTCCTCCTCAGATGGCTCTAACCCTAAATCACTTTCCACCTTACTTCCCCTCTTCTCCCTCGCCTATTATCTCTGTCTGTTTCTCAAACGCAGACACAATTCCACTTCATCCCTCTCTCGCTGTCTCCTTGAGCTCCCTCTCTGTTATTCTTCATCACCGATGCACCCTTCCTCTTCATCTCCTTCGCTCACTGCTCTATTTTCCTCTCAGCGAGGAGCTCGCTAGTTTTTCCTAATCGAAGCAGAAATGGCGTCGCCCTTCGCTCAACTAGCCTTCCTCCAGGTACCTCCCATCCTCTTCTACTTTCTCTTATTTCCTTTTCGTTTCTGTATGTTTTTTTTTTATTATTATTTTTTTTAAGTCTTAATAAAACAATAATTCAAACTTCATAACTCGATTTTCATCCTACACTCCCGCATGTTTAGATTTTTCGGTTTTTGTTCTGAAGTTGTTCTAAATTTATTGAATTCTTACTCTCTGCCTCCATCTTTTGATCTGTAGCAAGATGTTTGGACTGTAAGGAGTTCGTCGGAGCTGCTTCTAGACTGCAGGCCTTGGCTTCCCCCTTTTATAGGTAAATTCATATATTTTTTTTATAACTGTTCTTATATTATAGGGTTTATAAGGTATAATTTATCTCCTTCACCTTTCTGGTTTCAGAAACTTGACAGCCTATGAGTTTGAATTTGGGATTAAATTCTGAAATCTTTGGAATTTAGATTTTATATTCAACGTTCTCTGCATGATTAAATTTTCTTTCAATTCTCTGTTTTAATCAATTAGCTAGACCATAGTTTCATTTTGAGTTGAGTTGTGAAATTAAAAGGGCTTCAGTTTTGTTAAAAGTTTCAGACTGTGATTTGTTTAAAGCTTTTAATCGAGTACTGACTTTTGGTCTTGTTCTTATTTTTGGCTGAGGGGTACATTAATTGGTTGCTGGTCTTATTCTGAATTGTTTGTTGGAAGGGATTTCTTTTGGAGCTTGGTTGTCAGATGAGAGGTAAATCTCTATTTTTAGATTCTGAGGTTTATTACATTCGATTTGGTTCCTGGTTATGGAGATAAACGGGTACTGAGTGTGTTCTGGAGACTGAATATGATAGAATAATAGTTTAGTTCTAAATTCATAATCTATGCATATAAATATAAGTATAGATCTAGGTTCTGAAATCTGCAAATTGTTTTCTAAAAGCTTAGGATCTAAAAACTTCTCTGTTCTTTAAGGTTTGAGGAAGATAGTCAAGTTCAGTTTTCTTTTCCTTTTTGTGGTTCCAGAAATACAGCTTTCCTTGTAACAAAGCAGAAGATTTTGAACTAATACTAAGGAATAAGACTAAAGTATTATCAGTATACCTTCACACATATGTATACAGCTATATCTATTTTCTAAAATCAGAGTACCTACGTTTGAAATCTTGGTTTTACTCATATTTTAAAAGATTGCAGGCTCTGCATAAAACCTCTTTTCATTCAAACGGTTAAATATATGTAAGAGTGCTTACTCTTACTCTAGGATCCGACTAAGAGAGCTCCAAGCTGTCTTCTGAGAAGAAAAGGTAATAACTGATTTAAGCTAAAGCTACAACTATAAAAATCTGAATGCTTAACACTTTTCATTTACCTTAGTGACACCTTAGAAACCTTGGGTTAGGAGGACTTGGGGAAACTTCTTATACGTGAGCTGGGGTGAATAAGAGAACTTTTCTGGAGAGTGAGTGCTGCTGTATAGGTTACAATGGAAG
>JAPKLX010000004.1:4601144-4656239 GCA_026898415.1 Leonotis leonurus
GCTGTATTCTGGGAACGCGTAGGACACGTGTCGATCGCAGATTGGTGCCTATGAAGAGGCGGGATTTTGCAAAAGAGGTGGTTGAAAAAAGCGAAAAAGCTGTCCTTTTAAAAGCTTCTCTAATACGCCAAAGGAACACTTTTCACTTTTTCGAAAAACCCTACTCTCGCACTCTCTCTCGACATCTGCATTGTGATTTTCCGGCGAAGCAAAAAAACCTTCCACAACTTTCTGTCAAGTAAGTTATTCTTCTATGGCTTCGTCTTCATCCCGTACTCCAACTGATATTGAGGTGGCTAGGGAGAACGTAGAGGCGTCGCCGTCGTCGGCTAGGGTTTTCCCGGCGACGGTGTCTATGAGGGTTTTTACTCGGGCGTTGGTCCCTCCGGCCCATAGTTTGATAGAGTTCCGCCCGCTGGTTGGATCCGACGCGGCGTTGTCTTATTCTTCCAGCATGAGCGAATCGCACATGCAAAACCTTGCAAGAACGTTCTTGTTTCCAGACTCGCTTGAGATGGTTTTACCTCGGGAGGAGGATAGGGGTAGCTCCCCTCCCGTGGGTTTTTTTACTGTGTACGAGGACTATTTGCGTTTCGGTCTTCGTTTTCCTTTGCCTTCTATTTTTGTAGATTTATTAGATAGGTTAAAGGTCCCTTTGGGTCAGTTCGCGCCGTCCTCGATAAAACAGGTAGTAGGTTTTTGCGTCGAGGTCGGTCGCCGAGGTGGAGTCAGCTCGGTTGACGGGCTGCTTCGTTTTTTTCGCGTAAAGCGAGGGCCGACGGGGTGGGTTTACCTCTCGGCTGTAAATAAGTTTAAGCTGGAGACCCCATCGAAAGTGTCGAACTGGCAGAAGAAGTTTTTCTTCTGCCGGGCTGAAGGAGTGCCCCTATATCCGTGGTCGAGGGCCAAATTTGGGTCGCAGGCCGTGGAGGATCCCGTCGGTGAGCTCGAGGAGAGCTTGGTTAACCTCGGTTCGATCAAGAGGGTATATACCGAGGCCGAGCTGTCGAGGTACGGGCTAGGCTTGTACGACGCTGCCGCCGACGTGGATCGGGGTGAGTGGTGGTTTGATGTAGAGGTCGAACTGAATTACCGAACTGCATTTTAACGTTTTTCCTTTTGGTTGCAGTGGATCCCGAGGCCTTGGACGCCGCGCTGCTGAGGAAGGAGAAGAGGAAGAGGAGGAGGGCCTCGTCAGCGGCAGGGGAGACGTCGACCCCCACCCCGGCGAAGAGGGCGACTGTACAGCCCCCACCGGTGATCGACCTGTCTCCACCTCGGATAGAGGGAGGTGGTTCGGGAGCTCACGCCTCCGAGCTGGAGGCGCATCAGGGGCTGCCCTACCTCGAGGTAAGTGCAGATCTTTATGCAGTTTTGTGCTGCCTTCTTGAATTTGTATTAATGTTGCGTCGTCGTGCAGGAGGTCGGGGTGGTGTTGGACGGGGTGGCTGCTTTGTCGCGCTTTGTCACGAGCGGGGCGGAGCAGATTAAAGCGTTTCTCGCCGAGCTCGAAGCGGCGAAGGCGACGGCAGCGAGGGCGGCGGAGCGGGAGGCGGAAGCTGCTGCCGCGGCGGAGGCGGCAAGGCGAGGTGAGGCCGAGGCGGTGATCACGGCAGACGAGGTGAGGAGAGCCGCGGCCGGGCTCGAAGCGGAGGTGGCCCGACTAAGGGCCGAGCAGGTGGAGAATCGGGATAGGTGGAGTGCGGCCGCAGCCGAGCAGGGCGGTGTGATCCGAGGTGTGGCTGAGCGGATTTTCCGCTCGAAGCACTTCGGTGACATGGCGGCGCAGCTGGTGAGCGCCATGAGTACGCCGATTACTTCGGCAACACTCGACCGAGTCGCCAAGGACTACCCGGAGCTGGATAAGGCCAAATACGGGTACGAGGTGGTGACCAAGGACGACATGTTGCGGGAGTATGCGGAGGTGCTCGTGGAGTGCACCTCATCTATCCCGGTGGTGGAGCAGTTGGCGCAGCAGCGGGCCTTGCTGTCGGAGAAGGCCGTGCGGGGGTGCCCGGTCGATCGCGATGATAGACTGGAGGCCATCATCGCCGAGCTTGCTGCTGCCGAGGCGGAGGGAGGTGGGGGCCCGGAGGGCGGAGGAGAGGAGGTCGGTGGGGCCTCGTAGATAATTTTGTTTTTTTTTTTTTTTTTTTTTGTAGCATTGTACCTCGTCACCAATAGGGTGGCGTTTGTTTTGCCAAGTATATAAGAGACTCCTTTGCTAAATTACTTGTCCTTTTAATTTTGTGTAGTCTAATCCCAACGTGTGCGATATCCCTGCTGCGAGTGAATTAGCCGAGCTTCGCCGAGCTCTCGAAGTAGCCGAGGTCGAGGCTGCGTGCTGGAAGAGCCGAGCTACCAATGTCGAGGTGGAGATGGAGGCAAAGCTTCGAACTGCTCAAGAGAAGCTCGACGAGGAGCATGCTCGGTTCTTGCAGCTCGAGGATAAATTCCAATGGGCACAGGAGGATCTTCAGTCCTTTAAGGCCATGGGAGAAGAGCACGAGGAGTATGAGGAGATAATTCATAAGGGTGGAGGCATGACCATATACGAGGTGCAAATGAAGGTCAAAGATGTCCGGGCCCGAGTGAAGAGATACTTGGAGAGGTACGGTGAAGGCTCCTGGGAAGTTCATGAGCAGGAGGACGAGCTACTGAGGCTGTGCTCCCTGTACAAAACGGTGCTAAAACGTAAGCCGAAGTTGAAGAAATGGGCGCAGTCCGAGAAGGTCCGACATGATTCAACTTCGCAAGATTTTTTGGATGGTCGCTTGGCAGGCGTGCACCCCCCTAGCGCGGCGTTGACCCGGGAACAGACACAAGCCATCATGTCTCGTGGTGGAGGTCGACGCGCTGCCGGGGCCCGAGGACGAACTTCACTGATTAGTCGGGGCCGCGGTCGAGCTACTCCCGTAGGACGGGGCCGAGGTCCTTTCGGCCGAGGTCAAGGGATGGCCTTTTTGGACTCGGTGCTTGGTCAGGATGCAGGCTCAAGTTCCGGCCTAAGTTTTGTAGAGAAGTACCTTAGTTTTAGCGGACGATCTGGCTCGGAACCTCCGCCTTAGCGCACCCATTTATTTATTTATTTTTTTTTGTAGTGTAGCTTAAAATTCTTTTCGTTGCTTGTATGACCGAGCTCACTTGTAACGACCTGAATGAGGCATTCGTTAATAAAACTTATTCTTTTGACGAGCTTTTGAAGTTCCGAATGGCTGCTTCATCTGACAACGTTTTGGGTGTTAAGTTGCCGCTTCGTCTTAAGGACGAAGTGTAGGTTGCTTGATAGCCACTTCGTCTCCGGACGAAGTTTAGGCTTCCGAGGTGCCACTTCGTTTAGGAACGAAGTTTAGGCTTCTAGCCACTTCGTCTAAGGACGAAGTTTGGGCTGTTTGTGGATGTTCTTCCTGGCATTCTGCTCGGTCTGGATTTGTAAGGAATTTTGGCTTTTCATAAAATTACATGGGATGAGAACTAGCGATTCGAACTACTTTACAAGAAATACTTTTTCAAATGGGAAATGTGCCAAGTTCGGGGTATTGGTTCGCCGGATAGGTGGGCGAGCTTGTACGACCATTTACCGACGACTTCTATAATTCGGTATGGTCCTTCCCAAGCGGCTTCTAGCTTGCCGAGCTTCTCCGCCTTGCTGACCTCGTTGTTTCTGAGCACGAGGTCATCAATTTGATATTGCCGATGTTTCACTCGGGTATTATAATGCCGAGCTACTTGCTGCTTGTACCGAGCTTCTTGTATGTAAGCCTGGTCACGCTTTTCTTCTAGCAAATCCAGATCGGTGCGAAGTGCTTCTTCGTTTTCTTGAATGGCGAAGTTGAGCGTGCGAGGGCTTGGTAAGCCGATCTCCACTGGGATGACTGCCTCGGTTCCGTAGACGAGGCTGTACGGGGTTTCTCCGTGTGATGTCCGAGGAGTAGTTCGATAGGACCATAGGACTTGGGGCAAGTTTTCTGCCCAATCGCCTTTAGCCTTATCGAGGCGGGTTTTTAACCCTCTGACTATGGTCCGATTGGTTACCTCGGTTTGGCCGTTCGCTTGAGGGTGGGCTACCGAAGTGAACTTCTGCTGGATTCTTAATTCATCACACCATTCTCTAAACGTCTTATCCGTGAACTGTGTTCCGTTATCTGAGACGAGAATGTGGGGTATGCCGAAGCGACATACTATGTTTTTCCAGACGAAATTGAGGGCCTTTTTGCTCGTAATCTTTGCTAGAGGTTCGGCTTCGACCCACTTCGTAAAGTAGTCAATGGCTACAATAAGAAATTTCAGCTGACCAGGAGCTTGCTCGAACGGGCCGACGATGTCAATTCCCCATTGCATAAACGGCCATGGGCTTTGCATGCTGGTCAGTTCGGTTTGTGGTACCTTTGTTATTACTGCATGGAGTTGGCACTTCGGACAGCGCTTGACGAGGTCGATGGCGTCCTGAAGCATGGTCGGCCAGTAGTAACCCCATCTCATGACCTTCTTGGTTAAGGCTCGAGCTCCGATGTGACTACCGCAGGATCCCTCATGTACTTCGCGCAGCACGTAGTCTGCTTGGTTGGGTCCTACACATCGTAAGAGAGGTTGGAGGTATGATTTCTTGTATAGCATTCCCTGCTCTAATGTGTAGTTCGCGGATTTGCTCTGGAGCTTCCGAGCTTGGAGTTTATCTGCAGGGAGTTCGCCCTTTTCCAAGAGATGCCGAAGTGGTGTCATCCAGTTCGGCTCGTCATCGGTCACCATACTTACTTCGGCTTCGTCTATGCTGCGGGCCTGTACTTCTTCCACGGGAGTTGTGGGTGACGATGCGAGCTTACTTAGTGCATCGGCTCGGTCATTATCACCTCTCGGGATTCGTATCAGCTCGAAATACGCGAAGCCGTGCTGCAGGGTTTGGACTTTCTGGAGGTATTTCCTCATCCTTTCACCTCGGGCCTCGTACTTGCCTAGCACGTGACTTACAATGATTTGCGAGTCACTATGGACTTGTATAGCTCGTATCTGGAGTGCTTTTGCGAGACGAAGTCCGGCTAGAAGAGCCTCGTATTCCACTTCGTTGTTGGTCGTGGGGAAATTGAATCTGAGGGAGTAAGTAATTTCTTTTCCCTCCGGGCTAATGAATAATATCCCTGCGCCACTTCCTTTACGACCTGAAGCTCCATCTACATAGACTTGCCAGCAATCTATGGGGGGTGACTTCGGCTCTTCTGTTTGGATATTATCGTCAACTGGTTCGGTGGGTTTCGGAGTTTCGATGAACCCTGCTTCAACCAGGAAGTCTGCAAGGGCTTGTCCCTTGATGGCTTGACGAGGTACGAAAGAGATCGCATGCTCGCCGAGCTCGACCGCCCACTTGGCAATCCGACCTGACGCTTCGGGTTTTGTGAGGACTTGCCGAAGGGGGAGGTCGGTTAGGACTTGTATTTGATGTGCGTGGAAGTACGGCCGAAGTCTCCTCGCAGCGTTTATCAACGCAAGTGCGACCTTCTCTAATTGTTGGTACCTCGTCTCTGGTCCCTTCAGAGCTCGGCTTATGAAGTAGACAGGCAGCTGCCGAAGTCCTTTTTCCCGAACTAGGACCGCGCAAATTGATTCGTCCGAAGCGGCGAGGTATAGGGAGAGTACTTCGCCTTCCTTTGGGACGGACAAGGTAGGTAGGTTGGCGAGGTACTTCTTTAGGTTCTCGAATGCTATCCTGTGCTCGTCGTTCCACTCGAAGTTAGGAGCCTTCTTCAAGATTTTGAAGAACGGGAGCTGTTTTTCGGCTGCCTTGGATAAAAAACGGCTTAGCGCAGCAAGGCAGCCCGTCAGTTTGTGGACGTCGTGTATGGACTTCGGGACTTGCATTTCTTGGACGACCTTCACTTTAGCCGGGTTGGCTTTTAGTCCTTCGCGGGAGACCCAACATCCTAGGAACTTTCCGGACTGAACCATGAAAGTGCATTTCCCTGGGTTTAACTTCAGGTTGGTCTCGCGGAGTAGGTTGAAGACGACCTGTAGGTCGTTCAGGCAAGTGTCGACCTCCTTGCTTTTGACGACGATGTCGTCGACATACACTTCCACGATCTGGCCGATGTGAAGCTCGAATATCTTGTCGACCATTCTTTGATATGTTGCTCCGGCGTTCTTAAGTCCGAAGGGCATTTTTTTGTACGCGAAGATGCCGAAGTCCGTGATAAAAGCTGTCTTCGGGGCGTCCTCGGTACTCATGAGGACTTGGTGATATCCTTTATACAAGTCCAAGAAGCTAAACGCCTGATGGCCGACGAGGGCTTCGACCTTCTTGTCAATGTTGGGGAGAGGGTAACAGTCCTTGGGGCAGTGTTTGTTGAGGTCGGTGTAATCGACACACATGCGCCATCCCCCTCCTTGTTTTTTTACCATGACGGGGTTGGCTAACCACGTCGGATATTTGACTTCGAATAGGATATCAGCTCGTCGTAGTTGTTGCACTTCGTCATGGATCACTTGGTTTCTTTCGGCTGCAAACGCTCGTTGCTTTTGCCGAACTGGTCTCACCTCGGGATCGATGTTGAGGTGGTGAGTAATGATGTCGGGTGACACCCCAGTCATGTCTAGAGGCGACCAGGCAAAGATGTCCTTGAACTTCCGAAGTAGTTGGATCACCTGGCTTCGTAGTTCGGCTCCTCCGACGAACCCAACTTTGACGACCTTAGACAGGTCGTCCTCGTACAGTGGGACGTCCTCAACCCGCTCTACGGGTGGTAGCGACGTCGGTTCTACCACCTCGGGGCTCTGTAACTGCTATGCTTGGGGGTGCTGTACCCCGAACCCTCGGAGGGCGACCTGCATGCACTCCTTGGCTTGTCTCTGGTTTCCCCTTAACGTTATTACCCCATTTTTGGAAGGGATCTTGATCGTCAGGTGGTAGGCCGAGCAGACAGCCCTGGTTGCCACGAGCCAATCTCTTCCCAAGATGACGTTGTACGGGGAGTTGGCCTCGACGACGAAGAAGGTAATTATCTTCGTGGAAGATAACGGGCTTCTGCCCACCGTTACGGGGAGCGAGATGGTACCGTCCGTCGAAGTCTCTTGCTGGGTGAAGTTCTTTAACGGGACGGGTGCCGGCCTAAGACGCGCTTCCTCTATGCCGAGCTGGTCGAAGCAGCTTTTGAAAAGCACGCTTACCGAGGCTCCACTGTCGATGAAGACTCGGTGGACCAATTTGTTGGCTACCACGGCTTCTATGATAGTGGCGTCTTGATGTGGTAAGGCGTGCGGGACCGGGTCGTCACTGGAGAATGTGATGACCTCGTCCTTCTTGAACCTCTTTTGTGAAGGTTCCTCCTTCGGTTGACTTCGGGCCTCGGTTTTCAATGACGACTTCGTCGCACCTTGAGGTAGCCCTGTGATGGCAGCTATGACCCCGTCATATTGGGGTTGGTCCTCGTCTTTGTCTTCGTCGTCATGCTTTGTCTTTTTGTCTTGGTGGGGATAACAGCTTTCCCCATCTTGGTTTTTGTTCCGTTTGCCTTTATTCCGAGCTCGGGAGTCCGGCTGGCCATGACTTCGGTACTTTCCGAGGGTACCATTTCGAACGAGGTCGTCTATTTCCGAGGCGAGATTTCGGCAATCCTCGGTGTCGTGGCCGTAGCCGCCATGGAATTTGCAGTATTTGTCCCCCGACCGCCGCTTCGAGCCACTTCGGGATAATGGGGGTGGTTTGCGGAATAAGTTCGTGTGGAGCTCGTATATATCAGCGCGGGGCTTCGTCAGCGGGGCGTGGGTCGGCGGGGTGAGTTGATTCTGCTCGGGGTTAAGTCGAGGTCCGAGGCGAGATGCTAGTGGACCTCGTTGTATCCTCTCAAGGGCACCTCGTCGGTTCTGCCCTTGGTCTGTGTGCTCCGATCTTCTTTTGTCCTGACCTTCAGGTCAGTCCATTGCCCTCTTCTTTCTGTCAGCTTCGTCTGCCTCGGCGAAGGCGTCGGCAATCTTCCACAGGTGTTTGGAGGTCTGGGGGCGCTCTTTTACGAGTTCCCTGAATAGAGGGCCGGAGTGAATGGCATTTTGAAATGTCGAGATGAGGACCTCGTCCGATAGTCGGTCGACCTTGAGGCTTTCGGTATAGAACCTTGCTAGAAAGTCGCTGATAGATTCGCCTCGTCCTTGCCTCATCGTGAGAAGTTGTGCCGAACTGATTTTGGCCTCGGCTTTTTGGAAGAAGCGTCGGTCGAAGGCATGTATGAGGTCGGCGTACGACCCGACGCTGCGGGGCGGCAGGTTGTCGAACCACTTACGTGCATTGTCTACCAGTAGTTCGGGGAAGACTTTGCACATGTATGCATCTCTAGTCAAGTTTTGGTTCAGCATGTTGTATTGATACTGTGATAAGAAGTTGCTGGGGTCACAGGTACCATTGTAGGGTTTGATCGGAGGTACCCTATACGTTGACGATAATGGGGTATAGAGTATCTGGTCGGTGAAGGGGGTGGAGATTCGGCTGTAAACAGTGAACCTACCCTCTCTTCGGTCGTCCTCGTCATGTCGGGAGGGGCCGATATTTTGACGTGGTGAGGTCGAACTTCGCCGAGGTGAGACAGAGATGTTACCTCGGCGATTACGTTGTCTTCGGAGAAGGTCGTCCTGTCTTCTCTTGACAATCCGGGGGCTTAGTGACCGAGGTTGTCGAGGTAGAGGTTCGGTTTTATCTCTACCTTGACTTTGTTGCCGATGTCTGTCGGCGAACTTGAGGAAGTCCTGCTCATGGAGATCTAAGTACGCTTTAAGCGCGTCTCCGAGCTGGGGTTGTGGCACGACGTTCTCACGTCGGTGACTTCCTTGGTGTGGCTCCCTGCTGCTAACAGGATTATTAGGCCGGCTCGACTGGACATCTTCCACATGGCCTTCAGGAGTTCGGTGACGGGCTATAGGTTGCCCATCGGATGGTAGGTGGGCGTCCTCATGCTCGGACGCGTGAGGCGGGTTGGCAGACGGCCCCGCTTGGTTTCGCCTTCCCTTTGTAGCAGCAGTTATAGCATTGGAGCGGGTAGTTCTCGTCATCGTATTTCCACCCAGAAAAATGTTGATCGGTCTCACGAAATTTATATCGTTTCCCACAGACGGCGCCAGTGATCGATCGTGGTTTTTCAGAGTGAATTTACAGTGAGGAAATAAGATTTAGGAACGCGAGATTTACGTGGTTCGATCGTTAATGAGATCTACGTCCACGGGGGGAGAGTTTTGTATTAATATAATCCGATCTCTAATTACAAAGATGAATCTATCCACCCCTAATCTAGCTTTAGGAGGTAGTATTTATAGCCTAATCATATGACGGTTGTGGTTGAAGGGGCGCCAAATCCGGTGTAGTGGTTTTGACCGAGCTGTTGGGCTTCTGGACCGAGCTGATGGGCTTCTGGACCGAGCTGATGGGCTTCTGGGCCGAACTGATGGGCCTCCGAACTGGTGGGCCTCTGGGCCGAACTGCTCTTGGGCTCGGGTCTCGTTCGGGTCCGGTAGTGAGGCCACATCCTATCATTGATTAACTTTATGAGTATATGTACTTGCTAATTCCATGAAATGATGAAAGCTTTACAACTAAACCCACGAAATGCGTGAGGGTTTTCAGTGAAAAATCAAGAAGAAATAGTTGGTGGAGTATAAACATATATTCTTGATTATATAGTACTAATCAAGAAAAAGGAAAGTGTAAGTGTTGTACCAAATATCCCTCGCTCGAAGCATTCTTCAATGGTCAGTGCATGGCATTCGAAAACAAAGGCGCCGAGAACATCATTATCCGGCAAGGCGGTAGCTGCAGCGTCGGCGGGGGTGGTGGCATTATCGTCGCTTCTCCAGTACTCATCCTCTAAGGCTCTATTGGATCTTTGTTTTCACCACTCTATATAATATTTTAGTTATTGGAAAAACTACCAAAAATCAGTTGATAAATAATAAATTGGTAAAACAAAATAAATAGTGTTATTTCAATAAAATTATATTTTATCCTGACACAAAATATTTTTTTTAGTACTGCAGTATACAAAATTATATATGAAAAATGAAAATGAATTAATGTATATAAAACTAATAACTAATAGTTGAGATTGATTAAATTGTAGTTAAATATTTTTTATTATTTAAGAAATGTTGAAATTAATTTTAAAATTAAAATTAATTTGTAAAGAAAATCACAATCATTGATTTATTAAAATTAAGGTATCAACAGACGATCTAGCATAAATGATCGAGATTCAATATTGTTCTACATTTATGTCACGCATTCCATGACTCATAATTAAATTTAATATTTTTATTTAAAAATTTTAATACTATATATTTTAATTTAATTATATTTATTACTAGCGTCCATCCCATCAAATAGAATATAAGTGAATGATTTGGTGTGGCTATAAAAAAAAGTAATTTCACTTTTAATTTGAAGAATATGAGAAAATAAATAAGATGAATATTGTTTGCTTAAACACAATTTGGGTACGTATTTGTATCCTTAAGCGTACAACTGAGTTAAAGTTTGCACATTAGAGTTTAATAGTACTACATATTCGAGTTCACAACACACCATTTAGTGATTTTTATTAGGTCGATTTAATGAATTGCATGTGATTGTCGTTAGTTCGATTTCGACGTGATACATTATTGTCATGCATGTAATATCATAAGGCAAAAAATAATGAATTAAAGAATAGTGTACTCAAGATGTATAGTGGAAAAACCAACTTCCTTTTTTGTGAATCGTTTTTAAAATTTTAAAATATCATAATATATATATATATATATATATATTAGAGTAATGCTACACCACTTGCGTTAGGCATATCTTAACGCGTCAACGGCTGATGTGACAATGTCACATCATTGCCACATCAGCATGCGAGTCACTATATTTTTATTTTTTTGTTAATTTTATTTTTATTATTATTTTGTATTGAATAATACTAAATTATATCATAATAAATAAACTCTAGTTAGAAAGTGATAATTAATAAAATATTATTAGAAATTTAATATTTATCTACATGACATGTCACATCATTCGTGGGCGCATTAACCTCACTCACCGCGGGCAGGCGATCTTTTCGACATATATTAATAAGTCAATTTAACTAATTGATTTAATTAAAAAATAATATAATAAGTCATTAATTAAGAAAAGTGGGCGCCGGGCCAGTTACAAGTATTAGATTTAGGGTACTATTTCTTATATTACCCTTAAACTTAAAATGGGAAAAATCATGACAAGCAAAAAAATTGATTACTTAAATCAATTCAAGAAATCTGGAAATTTTCTCCAAATATTCATCATGAAATATCTCCTGCGCGATTTATGGAATCTTTAATACAAAAATGGCGCTTTTATTCAAATCAAGAATGGGAAATGGATTCCCTGCTGTGGCAAAATACACAGCACAGACGGCAGTGCATCAAACGCAGATACTAAAACATGAAACGCAAATTTAGTTTCAATTTATTTATTTTTTCTTTTTACTTTTGTTAATTAATTATTTAATTTTTATTTACTTTTTCTTAATTAATTATTCAACTTTTTACATATTAATTTATATCTCATTGATATCTATTATTCTTACAATGAAACAAAATGTAGTGAAAGCTACAATTTTAATTGTAATTTTTGTAATTTTTTGGTTTAGATGTAATGTGAACAGGATTTGGAAATCAAATAAGAAAAGGGGAGAGATGCAGACGAAAAGGAGGAGGAATTGGATAACTTTTTTCTTGTTCTTCCAAAGAGGAGGTGTTGCCCTAATAAAAGTGGTCCAATGATTTAGCTATTACATGTGTAATCACTTTTTTAAAAAAGAAGCTTAATAAAAATAAAAGATACTAAAATAACTTTCTCTCACATGGTCCGGATCATAACACATGGAGGAATAAAATATCAATTGCCAACTTAGCCACTAATTTGGGAGGACACGTGTTCTCCCATTTGTTCAGCAGCATTCATCTCTCTCTCTTCTTTTGACTCAACAAAATCACTCTCTCTCTCTTCGTTTGGGTCAATCCCCAAATTCTTCAATTCCAATTTTTCATCAGCCAATTTTCCTATAGCCCAATCAACTCTATTCACGACAATACCCCCCGGAGAAGACGACCCTTGTCCCCAAGGGTAAAAAGATGGGAACTTTTTCCGAAAGAATTGAAGATCCTCCCAAGTCGTGAGATCAGAGCCAACAAAACCCCAATTGACAAGGACTTGTGCAATTGAATTTCCATGTCTTTGAATTTCACGGTGCGCCAAAACAGCGAGCGGAGAAACATCAAATTCACTTTCATCAGTAGTGGCATGCAAATCTTTAAAAGGTACGATCTTTGAACTGAGACATTTCTTAAGCAAAGAAATATGAAATACAGGATGTATCCTGGAAGAAGGAGGTAAATCCAACCTGTAGGCGACCTCCCCAACTCTCTGCAAAATTTTATAAGGACCGTAGAACTTAGCTGCTAACTTGAGGTTGCGTCTCAAAGCGACAGAATTTTGTCGAAAAGGTTGCAACTTTAAATAGACAAAATCCCCAACTTTGAATTCCCGATCTTGTCTGTGTTTGTCGGCAAAGAATTTCATCCGGTGTTGAGCTTGGATTAAATTCTCCTTAAGTAGTTGTGCCATTTGTTGTCGTTGAACCAGAATATCGGTAGCTTCAGGATTAGGAGAATCCATAAAAGAACTGATAGAAAACGATGGTGGTGGATAACCATATAGAGCTTGAAAAGGGGTGAGCTTAAGGCTGGAGTGGAAGTTTGTGTTATACCAATATTCTGCTAACGGCAACCAGATGAGCCACTGCCTCGGTTTGAAACCAACCATACACCGTAGGTAATTCTCCAAGCATTGATTTACTCTCTCCGTCTGTCCATCGGATTGAGGGTGGTATGCAGTAGACATGCTGAGTTGAACACCCATTAATTTAAAAAGTTCTTGCCAAAATGAACTGGTAAAAACTTTATCCCTATCAGTGACAATACTGATTGGCTGCCCATGCAATTTGTAAATAGAATCCAAGAACACCTTAGCGACCAATTGAGCAGAAAATGGATGAGAGAGTGCCAAAAAGTGACTGTACTTAGTAAATCTGTCCACTACCACCAGAATAACATCCTTGCCCCCAGACTTCGGAAGCCCTTCAATAAAATCTATAGAAATGTGAGACCAAGCTTGATTAGGAACAGGTAATGGCTGAAGTAAGCCTGGGTAGGGGCCAACGTCACCCTTGTTCCTCTGACACACGTCACAACTCTTAACCAATTCCAATACATCATTCTTCATACCAGGCCAATAGAATGAACTTTTCAGTCTCATATAAGTCCCATTAATGCCAGAGTGACCACCAACAGATGAGTCATGTACTGCAGAAAGAATTTGTGCTCTTAGTTGAGAATCATTACCCACGACAACTCTGTTTTTACATCTCAGGATACCATTATCCAGGTTAAATTCAGGATAAGCTGCACAGTCGACAAACTTAGCTGACAAAATCTTGGAAAAATGAGAATCAAGATTGTAGCTATTGATAACCTTTTGAATCCACACAGGAGAGACTGTAGTTAAAGCAGCACAAGTGGAAATAGGAGGATCACACTTGGAGAGAGCATCTGCAGCCTTATTTTCTGAACCCTTCTTGTAGTGAATCTCATAATCCAACCCAAGAAGTTTGGGGAGCCATTTTTGTTGTAGAGGATTCATTAACTTTTGTTCCAAGAGGTACTTCAAGGCCTGTTGATCAGTTTTTATCACAAACTTCTGCGTCTGCAGATAGGATTTCCACTTCTGAATTGCCAAAATAACAGCCAAGAACTCCCGTTCATAAATAGAAAGAGCTTGATTCCTAGGACATAGACTCTTGCTGAGGAAAGCAAGAGGCTTCCCTGACTGCATAAGCACTGCTCCAATACCGAATCCACTAGCATCCGTCTCAATGACAAACGGCTTGCTAAAATCAGGGAGTCCTAGGACTGGGGCTGTAACCATAGCTTGTTTAAGTAGTCGGAAAGCAGCATCAGCAGCAGAGTTCCATTTGAAGTTGTCCTTTTTTAGTAAATCAGTCAGGGGTTTACTGATAGAACCATAATTCTTAATAAATTTTCTATAATAGCCTATGAGACCAAGAAAACCTCGCAATTGTTTCACATTCTTAGGCAAAGGCCAATTGACCATGCTAGATATTTTAGTAGGATCAGTAGCAACCCCATTGTGAGAAATGATGTGTCCCAAATATTCAACTTGTTTTTGTCCAAAACTGCACTTGCTTTTCTTGGCAAAAAGTTTGTTCTGCCTAAGTATCAAGAGAACTTTCCTCAAATGCTCTAGATGTTCTGCCCAAGAAGCACTGTAGACCAATATATCATCAAAGAAAACCAAAACAAATTTCCTCAAATAATCTTGAAATGTAATGTTCATGAGCGACTGAAAGGTTGCAGGAGCATTACACAATCCAAATGGCATGACCATAAATTCAAAATGTCCATGATGAGTACTAAAGGCAGTGAGATACCTATCTTCCGGCCTCATAAGTATTTGGAAGTAACCTGACCTCAAGTCCAGTTTAGAAAAGAACTTTGCCCCATAAAGTTCATCCAATAGTTCGTCTATAATTGGAATAGGATATCCATGTTTAATAGTGAGAGTGTTGAGATACCTGTAATCCACACACATCCTCCAAGTGTTGTCTTTCTTTTTAACCAAAATGACTAGAGAAGCAAAGGGGCTCTTGCTGTGTTGAATAATACCTGACCTGAGTAAGTCAACAACAATCTCCTCAATGACATTTTTGTGGTTGTGCGAAGTCCGGTAGGGATGTTGGTGTTTAGGAACACTATCAGGTTTGAGCAAAATTTGATGTTCAACTCCTCTAGATGGTGGCAGTTCAGTTGGCTCTTCAAATATATCTTGGAATTCCTTGAGTAGGCTATGCAAATCAGGATTCTCTTTTGATTCTGTATCTTGTGCCATGAGAACAAAGATTTCCTCAACTCTGTCTTGCACATTGCAGTGAATTAACTTGTAGAGAGAATGAGCAGTAATGAACTTACAGTTGCTCATAGCAGTTATAGCTTGTAACTTGATTTTTTCTCCTTGTTTAGTAACAGTAACCGACATCCCCTCATAGTCCAGTTCAACTGGTGTACAGGATTTTAACCAATCCCCACCAAGAATCATGTCACAACCGACATTGTCCAAAAGTCTGGGAGAGTAAGAGAAATCCCTCTCCTGCATTTTCCACTGAAAATTAGCCACTTGTTGAGTGCTAATCATTTTGTCCATTAGCAACCCGTATTAGTAGTGGCTTCGAATCCACTAAAGAGCAACCCAATGTCCGTGCAGTCTTCTCTTGAATAAAACTTAAGGTGCTCTCAGAGTCAATGAGAATATGTAATTTATGCCCTGCTACTTCTCCTAGGACTCTCATTGTAGTAATGCTTTCCTCCCCTGCTAAAGCATTTAATGACATTTGAACTTCCTCCATTTGTTGTAACAGAGGGTCAGGTGGTTCTTCAACAGTCTCATTGCTTTGTAGATAATTTAGTTCTTCATCCTCAGTCATGATCATAAAAGTGATCCGATTCTTGCACCTGTGACCAAACTTGTACTGCTCATCACAATTATAACAAAGTCCCTTCTCCCTTCTAGCGGCCATTTCAGCGGCAGTAAGAAGCCTAGTGGTTGTAGGAGTTGAAGCTTTAGGAGTAACCATTGGTGTATCCGGTTTCTTGTAACTGGAATATGGAGCAGAATACCCTCGGACAGGCCCCTTTACCTTGTTGGCGATAGCCTCAATAGTTAGGGATTGATGTTGGCCCAACTCAATAGCATGTTGTAATGTCTTAGGTGCAAACATATACATAAAAGACTGCAAATCATCAGTTAGCCCACTGATGAAGGTGGCTACAAAGAACTCTTCAGTATATCCTTGCTTACTTAACAAGAGACGCAAACCTTAAGCTCCTCAAATTTATCCACATAACTAGCATAAGAACCTGTTTGTTTAAGCTTGGTGAACTCCGCAATCACCTTAGTTTCCTTAAGATCTTCAAATCGAGCAGCAATAACATCCACAAACTGAGCCCAAGACAACCCAGTGACGGCTGTATCAAAGTTTTGATACCAAGTAGCAGCCCTTCCCTCAAAATGAACAGAAGCGAGAGTGATCTTATAGGTGTCAGTATAAGGAGGCATTAATTTGAAGTAACCATTGCATTTCATAACCCAAGACCTAGGGCTAGAACCATCGAACCTAGGGAAATCAATTTTGGGAGCATGAAAAGTGGATTGTGGATGAGGATTTTCAGTATGCCACTTAGATCCACCAGATGATTGAGAACCAGGCTTAGGACCCAAAATAGATTCTTCCTCTTGATGCCCACTAATATTCAATAATTGTAATGAAATGTCACCCAAAGCACATGATAACTGCTCATACTTACCAGCAATTGCATCCATTTTTTCTTGCAATTTCAATTCCGCTGCATCACGCTTCAATGTTTCAGCTTGTAGGATACCGTCTAATCTTTTTTGTGCCTCCAGCAGGTCCTTGAAACGGGTAGCTTCAGCCATGATCAAGATCGAGGCTCTGATACCAAATGTAGTGAAAGCTACAATTTTAATTGTAATTTTTGTAATTTTTTGGTTTAGATGTAATGCGAACAGGATTTGGAAATCAAATAAGAAAAGGGGAGAGATGCAGACGAAAAGGAGGAGGAATTGGATAACTTTTTTCTTGTTCTTCCAAAGAGGAGGTGTTGCCCTAATAAAAGTGGTCCAATGATTTAGCTATTACATGTGTAATCACTTTTTTAAAAAAGAAGCTTAATAAAAATAAAAGATACTAAAATAACTTTCTCTCACATGGTCCAGATCATAACACATGGAGGAATAAAATATCAATTGCCAACTTAGCTACTAATTTGGGAGGACACGTGTTCTCCCATTTGTTCAGCAACATCCATCTCTCTCTCTTCTTTTGACTTAACAAAATCACTCTCTCTCTCTCTTCGTCTGGGTCAATCCCCAAATTCTTCAATTCCAATTTTTCATCAGCCAATTTTCCTATAGCCCAATCAACTCTATTCACAACACAAAATACCATTAATCTTTTAACTTTTGCTTGTTTCATCTAATTATTTTTCTAGAAATTTTAACATAAACTATGTTCTATATATTTTAACGTATAAAAGATAATTTGTAAATAACAATTAATTAATTGATAAAATAATAATTAATTAAGAAGATTTAATAAAATTTGAATAGTTAATTGACAAAAATAAAAAGGAAAAATCAATAAATTAAAACTAACCTTATGTTTCATGTCTTAATGTATGCTTTTGATGCACTGCAGACCCTGATGATAGAAGATCAATTCCCTATAATATGGTCAACCAAAATGAAGAGAATCTAGGTAGGTCACATGATCTATCTAACATGTGATCAACCCATTTTAAAGTATTTCTCTTGTATATATAATTGCGTAATGTCTCCTCGTAGCATATATAGGTCGAGACTAAGAGCAGCTGCAGCGGGGGGAGGCGCGCGCCCCGGGCAGCATTGGGGGGAGGGGGGGGCGCGCGCCCGGGCGTGAAACCCCCACTGTGGGTGCCCCGGGCGCGCGCCGGGTATGGCATTTGCGAAACCGGGCGCTGGGGCGCGCGTCCCGCGCGGGTTCACCGCTGCGGGTGGCCCGGGCGC
Organism: Leonotis leonurus; assembly: GCA_026898415.1. Lineage (NCBI taxonomy): Eukaryota > Viridiplantae > Streptophyta > Magnoliopsida > Lamiales > Lamiaceae > Leonotis > Leonotis leonurus. Next base: position 4,618,831 of record JAPKLX010000004.1, read on the forward strand.
GCGCCCCACCCCTTTTTTATTTTTTTTTTCGTTTTTTTTAATTTTTTTTTTTATAAATTCATCTATAAATACAACATTTCAATCCCACATTTTCACACATCTCATTTATCCTCCAATCTTTCAAACATATCCACTCACTACTCATTTCATACACTTACCAAAAAATATCATGGATGATGAATTCAATCCGTTCTTACTCCGAAGTGGGAGCCAAGGTGCGAGCTCCGACAACCAAAGCTCCGACAACAATTCGTCCGGCAATTATTCAAGCCAAAATTCACCCTACATTCCCTCGCCCTATATTCACTCCCCTCAAACTCAAATTAATTTCTCACTTTCACAATTCAACCCTCTTCTTTTTTCTACTCCTTCTTACCCCGGCCAAACTTATTCCGGCCAAACTTATCCCGGGTTTCAACTTCCTCCCTACGCACCCCAATTCGGTTCACAACCGTCTCCTACATTCTCAACCTCCTCAACCGGCCGACAACAATCCGATGAAGCCGGAGAAATCAACTTGAATGATTCTTTGGAGGAGGGTACGGACGAGCCTCTTGCTCACTCCCAAAGCAAGAGTTCGGGTCGTCCCAAAGGTGATCAAGCCTACACCGAGGCCGACGACATCATACTTTGTCGCACTTGACTCGACACAAGCCAAGACCCTATTGTCGGCAACAACCAAAAGGGCGAGGCCTATTGGAAGCGCATCACCGACTCCTTCAACCGTCAAAACTCGTCGAGACCTCGCCAACTTCGACAATTGAAGTGTCATTGGCAACGTATCCAAAATTTGACACGGGAGTTTTGTGCGATTTACAACCGGTGCTCGGATCGATGGGCAAGCGGCAACTCCGACTACGACGTCTATCAAAAGGCGTTGGCGGAGTACAAACAAATGAAGAACTCCGACTTCAAATATCGGCATTGTTGGGAGATTTTGCGGAACACGCAAAAGTTCCAACGCGTTGTTCCGGACACCTCCTCCAACAAACGGGGGAAAAATAATATGGGAGAAGGCTTCACGAGCGACTCCACCCAAGGTGGTGAAGCCCAAACCGAACCCGAGGAACGTCCGATGGGGACGAAGGCGGCGAAGAGAAAAGCCAAAGGTAAAGCCTCCGCCTCCGACTCCGCCCCCGCCCCCGAACAAACGACCGAAGCGTTGGATGCTTTGAAATTAAGCTCCAACGCAATATCAACCTTCACGTACGAAACAACAAAACTTGCTTATTGGAAGATCTTGATGAAGGATACGTCGAGGATGACTCCCGAGCAACTCGAGATGCACAACAAGATGTGTGCACAAATTAAGAATAGGTTTGATTTCGGTCTAGATTAGTGTTTTAATTATGAAGTATTGTAATTTTCAATTTCTAGATTAGGGTTTTAATTATTAAGTATTGTAATTTTCAATTTCTAAATTAGGGTTTTAATTATTAAGTATTGTAATTTTCAATTTCTAAATTAGGGCTTTAATTATTAAGCATTGTAATTTTCATTTTCTAAATGAGGATTTTAATTATTAAGTATTGTAATTTAATTTTTTTTATTTTTCGTTTTTTTAGTTTTTTTTTTCCGTTTTATGAAATTTATAATTAAATAAAATAAAACATATTAAAATTTAAATACATATTTATTAATTAAAATTTGTAATTATAAATTAACAAATTAAATTAATACAAATTCAATCATTCTATAATGATTAGTAGAGTTTCCCAAACCCCAAGCTGTGAAACCCTCACTGCAACACACCAACAATCTCCCAAATCCCACCTTTCAAAAGTTCCATTTAATTACAAAAATGCCACCCAACCCCATTTTTGCCAACCCCAAGCCGCCCGCCACTGCGGGTGCTCTAAGGCGGGGCAGTAAATACAGTTTGTTCTTTTTTTATACTAAAAATACAATTTAAAATACTTTTTTTTTAAATTCATACCGACATTTCTGAATTGACTAAAAAATACTAGGAATCAAAAAAACACTTTGATCGAGACCAATTGCTAACAAGCGCGCGCAATTTGATGTTATCTAGATGGAGATGTGCATACCTACCCATGCAATTATTATATCAAACCAACAGAAAAGACAAAGTTACTACTTAAATACATGTTGAATTCATAATTAATTAATGTGACATTATAAAATCCATATATAATTGTTACAAGTTGATTAGAAGTAGCCCAATTGGGTGATTATGATATAAATTAATTTAACGTTTAGATGAATTTGTAGAGAAGTAGTCCAATTAATTCATTAAATAGAATTAAGAGTGGCCGGAGTTATTCATTCAAGTGGAGTAGTAGTAGACTAGTAGTAGTTAGGTTGAGAAATGAAATATGCAGCGGCATCGGCATCAAGCGTGAGGGTAGCAAACTTCGTATCAGTGAGGCCGTGCTTCTTCGATAAAGACAGCTATGATAATTTCGAGAGCTGGAAACGACAGATGCTTTGTCTGCTACACAGTGAAGAGCTGGCCGGATACGTCAACGGCGACATCACCCCTCCAACCACTACTTCTGCCGATAGGGAATTATGGGAAAGAACAGACTGGCTTGTCCAAGGCTGGATACTAGGATCCCTCGGTCATAACTCGCTTAGGGCACTTGTCAATTATGTGGAAAACCCTACTGCCAGAGAATTCTGGCTACATTTGGAAGCCGAGTTCCAATACAGAATCAAACATAGGCCTGGCAGTAAGTTTCTTTGCTTTGCTTTTCCTGGCTTTGCTTTGCTTCCTTTAATAGAGTACATAATACTGAAGGGTCGTTCCTTGATGAACCGATGAGGCTTCCGAAAATGAGTGCGGTGTCAAGTGTGAATGTGGCAAACTTTGTAACGGTGAAGGCGTGCATCAGGGGAGAAGGCAGAAACAATATCATGTTATGGAAGAGACAGATGCTTTGTCTGCTGCGGACACAAGGATTGGTCGACTTCATTAGCAGCGACATCCCATCTGCTATGAGTGGCAACGGGGATCTCCAGAATGAGTGGGAAATGAGAGACTATCTTGTCCAATCTTGGATATTAGCCACCATTGGGAAACATGCGCTTGATGCTGTCTCCCAAATGCACATTGCCAAGGATATCTGGCTACATTTGGAAACCATTTTCAATATCAAAACACCACAAAATCATTTCCCCGGTAAGGCTACATTTGGAAACCATTAATTAATTTCCATGTTAATTTACTACATACACATAAATATATATATAATCTTCTCATTCATGTATGGTGAGAACCCAGTTGGTGTAGAGGACAGTCATTATCTGCAAGTATACCGAGCAGCGCAGAGAGGTGACTGGGACTCTTTACGACCTCTGTTCCAAGATATGAAGCAAGTAAAAGATGTTGTCCTTAGTTCCCGAGAAGAAAATGCTATCAACATAGCCATTATGACTGCAGGAAAGGCAAATGATTTTGTCAAGACTCTAGTGGAGTGGGAGTCACGTAATGACCTAGCGCTGGGGGATCTCTGGGGGGATTGTCCCTTACACTATGCTGCCCGCGTCGGTAACATAGAAGCAGCAAAAGCTCTGGTTGATAGGAATCCACATGTGCTATATTCACATAACAGGCAGGGTCAACTCGCAGTCCAAGTTGCAGCCATATACGGCCACCACCATTTACTTGACTACTTGTTATCCAAGTACCTCCCGGGGGAGGCCGAGGAGCCTAACCCATTTCTCGGCCAGCAGGGCCTCATCATCTTGGTTGAAACCATCTGTTCTGGATTCCTAAGTAACTATGACTTCCTTATAACGAGTAACTTTACTTAGTGATATATACTTAGAAATGCATGCACCTGCTTCTGATTGATCATAGCTATCTATCCTCAGATACTGCACTTGATTTGGTTTACAAGTACCCAACTTTGGCTCTACTAACGGCCGATAATGGTAGGTCCGCATTACCAACTCTTGCCTTACTTGAACACCTATTCCCAACTACACAACGTTTCTCCTCCTGGTGGTTAAACATAGTTTACAGTCGTAAGTTATTTCATTTTTTTTATTAATCTTTCAGCTAAACTTGATCTAAGTAACTAATTTAATAATCGCTTTATCTATTATATGTAGGAATTCCTATAAAAAAGTCTAAATCTGCATCTGCTGCCGTGCGTGATGCTGACGAGAACTACACCTTGCTTCAAATTATAAGTGGAGGAAAGTATAGTATAGTCAAGTTAATTTTTCAGTTGGCGATATTTGGTTCATCTAAATATTAATTATACTTGAATTTATTTATTTATTCATTTACAGTGGGGCGGAAGGTGGAATCCATGCTTTGGCATTTAATCGCATATTTTGGTAAGTAGCAATATATTTTATTATATTTTTGGGTGCATGGTGTAAGTAATAAATGATGATGATGATGCTGCTGCTGCAGTGGCGAAGGTGAGGGAGGTGAGGGAGAAGAAAGCAAGGAGGCAACAAGCACTAGAACTAGCGGAATACATATCCGACCAAATCATACTTAAGTTACCTCACAAAGAAGCTTTACCGATTTTCAAGAGATCCATCTTTAACGCAGCAAGGAGAGGTGTGAGTGAGATTGTGGAAATGATCGCACATAAGTTTCCAGAGGCATGTTATAGTAGTAGAGAAAGTGGTACAGGAATGAATGTATTTCAGATCGCGGTGAGTTGTCGCTTTGAGAATATTATCAACCTCACCTATAATATGAGCGACCGCAGGCATACGCTTTTCAACTCTCCAGACAACGATGGCAACAATTTAATGCACTTATGTGGAATCTTAGCCCCTCCTCACATACTCAATCTTGTTCCCGGCGCAGCCCTCCAGATGCAGCGCGAATTGCAGTGGTTCAAGGTACCTACTTTAATTACTACTTTTGTTTCTTATTTTCTAAATCAATCATATTTCGTTACAACAATATATATAATAGGTTATTGTTGACTCACATGCAGGAGATGGAGAAGAACTTTGTCCATCCTTCAAGCACAACCAGGCCAAACTTGGAGGGTATGACTCCACAGATGCTATTCACGGAGCAACACAAAGGGTTGAAAGCGGATGGAGAGCGGTGGATGAAGGACACTGCTAATGCATGCACTATCTCAGCTGCACTGATCGCCACAGTTGTCTTCGCTGCAGCTTTCACTGTTCCTGGTGGCGTTGTATCCACAACCGGCACCCCTTTATTCTTGGGCAAACCTGCATTCAACTTATTCGCCGCTTCGGACGCCATATCCTTGTTCACTGCAGTTACTGCTCTGCTCACCTTCCTATCTATCCTCACTTCCCGATATGCAGAGCAAGACTTTCTGTACGTTCTGCCCACAAGGTTAAGCATCGGCCTCTTTAGCCTCTTCATCTCCGTTATATCTATGATGGTTGCATTTAGTGCTGCACTTTATCTCCTCCTCCAAACGGAAGCCACATGGTTTCTCTTACTCATCCTGGCATTCGCTATCTTGCCGGTTGCCTCATTTGTGCTATTACAGTTCCCTCTTCTTTTCGATGTTGTCATGTCAACCTACGGCTCTATATTCGGCAAAAAGACAGCTCGTTTTCTCTATTGATCAAACTCTCATCAATCAACACACCCAAGCTAGTACTAGCTCGATCGTTTCCTCTATTGATCAAACATCACTGGTCCAAGAGTTTGAAGATGAATGCCACCAAGATCACAATGTATTCATACTTCTCTCCACTCGTTAAGGCTTTCTATGCTTTTAAGATTCTGTTCAATCGATGATTGTTCAACACGGGCTGGTTGCATCCCCCAGCCAACCAATATATAAACAACTAAAACCTACGTGGTCGGAATATACTTTTAACTCTACTCGGAGTATTTGTAATATATGGTTTCTTGAAATAATTCTAAGTTGTTAGGGTTGCAACAACGGTGCAGTTTCTGGGTTTTTAAAAATAAAAACAATCATTGTAGATAAATAAAACTAGTTTTCAAAAGGAAAGTAGAAACTGAGTTTCAAACTGAAAACTAGTTTTTTTTTTTTATGCGCCTTAGATATAGTGCGTGAATTGCACTTGCTCCATAATTGGTTTGTGAACCACGCATATTACCCATTTTGAAAAGCAACTACTTTTTACAACTATTGTCTTTTTCCTTTTTCTTTTTACTTTTCACTTTCTCTTTCTTCTATTATTTCTTTAATAATTTATGTACAACTTAATTAATATATTTTAATTTTAATAATGTAAGTAGGGGTAAATGCTAAAATACCCATTTTGATAAGTAAAAAATAAAAAATACCCACTTAAAAATAAAAGATAAAAAATACCCACTTTTTAAAATAACATGATGAAATTGATCATGTGTTCATGTTATTCAAATTTAAAATAACTTGAATAACATGATCACATGATGAAATTCATCATGTTATTGTAAAAATAACATGATCACATGATTGAAATTTCAGTAATGAATTTTTAATTTAAGTAATTTGATTGAAATTTTATTTTACATGTGGCCCCCACCACCACAACACAAGTCACTTTTCTCATTTAATTCATATTTTTTTTTCTCTTTCCTTTATCATATTTTTTTTGTACATATATATATTTTAAAATATCAAAAACAATGCATACAATTAAATTATAGCCGTTAGATTTTCAAACGATTATATTTTATAAAATTTCTATATATACTCTTTTAATTCTTCATTTCTACACATCTCACATTTCTATCTTTATTTCTTTCTCTTTTTATTTTGATAATTAAAATGGATGATTCAAGCTCTCAAGCTTCCGACTCTAGTGCTTCTGAAACCCAAAATTTCCAATGTTCTTATCCATTTTCTCAACCCCATCAAATGTCTCATCCTGAACAACAAATTCCAATCATACCTCAAATGTTGGAGATGATGACTCAACAATTGGCGTTCAACTCTCCCCGTAGCTCTAATTTTCCTCAGCAATTTGTATTCGCCTCTCCTGGTGGATACAATTTTTCTCAAAGAGTACCATTCAACTATCCTGGCGGATACAATTATGCTCAACAAGTGCCATTTAACACTTCCGGTGGTTCCAAATTTGCTCAACAAGTGCCATTTAACTCTCCTAGTGGTTCCAATTTTGCTCAACAAGTGTCATTTAACACACCCGACAGTTCTAATTTTTCTCAACAATTGTCATTCAACAATCCCGGCGGTTTCAATTTTGTTCAACAAGTGTCATTCAACAATTCGGGTGGTTCTAATTTTACTCAGCAAATATCATTCAACAATCGCTCTGTTGGGAAATATTTATAAGTGTTTTGATTCAGATTCCAAAACCTCCCCTGAAAGATGTAATAAGTTCAAAACTGAAATCTCTAGTGTTTTGTCTAAGAACTCAAATGTTAGGGAGTTCTATTTTTTCAGGTACACTGAAGGACATTACTGAAGATTCAAGACTTTCCAAAACTGGAGGACCACTCTACTGAAGTCTGTCCTGAAGTTTTGAAGTTGAAGTTAGAAGCTAAAGTCTCTTTGCCACTAAAGTTCAATTTGAAGTTCTGCACTGATGTCAATACTGAAGTTTCCACTGAGTGATAGTCTATTTTATAGGACTTACCATTTATAGCAAAAATCTCAGTAGGTGAAACACAATCTTGTTGTAGACACCAAAAATGGCAAAAAGGACGAAGAATTCAACGGGAAGAATTCAAATGAGCTCTATCTCACAACGGATACATTCTATGAGGGAGCTATATATACCCTGCTGCTTCTAACGCTTCAACCACCGGTTACCCTGCATTCAAACATACAATCGCTATTCTGCTCTCAAGCTTTCAAGCTCTCACTTTAGAACACTCAAGCTTTCAGATTTCATTCTCTAGTGTTCTTAGCGATCCTTTTGTAACCGAAGAATAGCCTTATCATTAGATTAAGTTCTAAGCTAGAAGTGATCAGATTTATTGTCTATCTAACCCTTCGTGGTTGATCACTATAAGATTATTATTTCTCCATTAACTTGGAACCCTCGACTAACATCGAGTACTCGTGGATGTAGGAGTTTTTATCTCCGAACCACGCAAACCAAATCCTATCTCTCTCTCATTTACTTTCAGTATCTATCATTCTTTGATTATCATAATTGAATACTGATTAATTGAAAAGAGAAAGATTGCATTAAGTTTTCTGAACAAACGAGTAAGATTTAAAACCACCACATTCCGCACAACACTTAAGATATTAGTCCATCAGTCAAACACTAAGTGTAGACTGAAGGATTGTTATCTAAAGTATTCACTCTTACTGAAGTCTCTCCCTTCAGTTCAGGAGCTCACTCAAAGATTTTAATCTGAAAATTATTAACTGGTGTATTCGCCCCCCCCCCCCCCTCCCATACACTCAGTATACTCGTTTCGGGACCAACACGCTCAAATGCAGATTTTTCTCTGCATTGTTCACAAATTCCAATCGTTGATGATGATGATGTTGTTGTCGAGAAAGTTGCTAAATCCACTGCATCGTCAAAATAGACAAAAGTTGCTTGGACACACGACGATGACATTCTTCTGGTAAAATCTTGATACAATAAGAGCACCGACTATATACAAAAGAGAAAAGATTTTTGGGAGAATATTGTTACGTACTACAATGATAATCGGGAAGAGGGCTCTGTTCATCGAAGTCACTCGCAGGTAAAAATTCATTACTATAGAATTAATCCAGATATTAACAAGTGGGCAGGTATCTATAATAATTTCTCGAGCAATCGAGCGAGCTGCCAAGGTGATGATGATGTACTGGAGGCGGCAAAGAAAGCATGGAAAAATGATGATCCAAAGCGCAAGGATTTCAAGTACTTGCACGTATGAAAGATCATCCAAACTTGTGAAAAATTGGCTCCTCAACAAATGCCACAGAATCCAAGAAAAAAATTCAAGAATTCTGAAACAGATAGTCCATCTTCTACTGATACCCAACCTCGTGAGCGACCGATGGGACAACAGAGAGCTAAACGACTAGCTAAACAAAAGGCTAAAATGACATCTCCGGCAACCAACGAGAAGTGGAAGCAGTTGCAAGAAACAATCGATAGATCACTAAGCATTCAAGAGGAACAACTCAAGATGCAACATATTCAATTTTGCACTCGGGATACTAGTGGCATGTCGGAGGCAGAACTAATTACTCATAACATGATCGTAGCTGAAATCAAGGCTAAATATGGGTGGTCCTAATTAGTAATTATGTAGACCTATGTTATTTGTCTTGTGTTTTTAGTTGAGTTTGTTTAATTATCAATTTGAAATATAATGTATTTGTAGTTTCAATTATTATGTAATTTTAATTTGAAATATAATGTATTTGTAGTTTGTTTAATTATCAATTTTAATTTGAAATATAATGTATTTGTAGTTTCACTTAGCTAATAACTATCATTCAATTCATCATCTACCACAACTACCGTTCAAATCATCACCTACCACACCTACTAACCTCAACTAACAACTATAATTCAAATCATCATCTACCACAACTACCCTTCAACGCGAAACTACCATTCAACTCATCATCTATCATAACTCAAATTTTCTATATATACAAGTTTTTGATTCAACATTCTCACTCACAACAATCTCTTTCACATCTACTCAATTCCTCATTCAGTCACTACACCAAAAAATGTCTAATATTCCTAATGACCACGAAATTAATAAAATGTGGAAACATTTTATCCGAAATACGAACACAAATCCGATTATATGAGAGATGGTCGAACTGCTTGATGAAGAAGAGAGTTCGGCTCAACTACCACGAAGGAGAAGTGGTCCCATAAAATACAGGGATCGGGAGCGTGAAAATGACCATGATCGTCTCGTTCATGATTACTTCTATGACGATCTCATCTACGATGGAGATCTATTTCGTCGTCGGTTTCGAATGCGGAGAGAGTTATTTCTCAAGATCTTTGATGCAATGAGCAACTACTCACCCTATTTCACATTGAAGCGAGATGCTACTGGAAGTAATGGTTTATCACCACTCCAAAAGTGCACTGCAGTTATCCGACAATTAGCATATGTTGCACCCGTTGATTCACTCGATGAATACATGCGGATGGGTGAGACTACTGCTTTGGGATGTCTACATGAATTTTGCAGGTGTATGATTACTATTTATGGTGCTCAATATTTGAGGAAGCCAAATGAAGCAGACACTCAACGACTACTACAAATGCACGAAGAAAGACATGGTTTTCCTGGAATGTTAGGAAGCCTTGATTGTATGCATTGGGAGTGGAGAAATTGTCTTGTCGCTTTCAAAGGGCACCATACACGAGGCGATCAAGGAGTTCCTACAATAATTCTTGAAGCAGTGGCATCATCGGATTTGTGGATATGGCATTCTTTCTTTGGTGTCGTCGGAGCAAGCAATGATATCAATGTTCTTCATGGATCTCCATTATTTAATCAATTCCTTCAGGGGAATGCACCCAAAGTTCAATTCACGGTGAATGGTCAAACATATAACCAAGGATATTATCTGACAGATGGAATCTATCCTACTTGGACTTCATTCGTCAAGAGTTATCCAGCACTAGTTGATCCAATGAGAAAATACTTTGCGCAAAGACAAGAAGCTGCACGAAAAGATATCGAGCGAGCATTCAGAGTGCTACAATCTCGTTGGGCAGTAGTTAGAAATCCCGCCCGATCTGATTTCAAAGACGACATTCGAAATATAATGTTTGCTTGTATTATTTTGCACAACATGATCATTGAGGATGAGAGTAAAGAAGTGGTCAATTGGTCGGAAGAAGAAGCAACTCCTCAGCAACCAATACCAATGGGTACCAATAACTGGGAAGCATTTGAAAATTATCTTAAAAATCACAACGATTTAACAAATACGCAAGCGCATCACGAACTCCAGGAAAAATTAGAACTACATTTTTGGGCACAATATAATAATGTCAATTATATCTAGAATTAAGTATTATTTTTGTTTGAATTAGTATATTTTAATCTATTGTTTAATTAATGTATTTTAATTTTAGTAATGTAGTATTAATTTCAGTAATGTATTTTTTAATTTAAGTTATTTGATTGAAATTTTATTAATGTAATTTATATTAATATTTATAATTATACATTTAATTTATTATATTTAATTTTGTTAAATAATTAAAGTATAATTATTTTATGAATTAGCCAAATATTTAAATAATAGTAAAATAATTTAGTTTAATATATTTATATGGATATATATGGAGTATGTATTATAGTGGGTCCCTCAAAAAGTAAAAATTAGTTTATGATTATAGAAGATGAAAGAAAAAAAAGTAGATGAGTTTTTAAAAGATGATGTGGCATGTATGAAATTGAAAAAACTAGTTCATGGTTGTGGATACTCTTAGTTATATTTAGGAGTTGGAGGCTGATGTGACCATTCACACTGTCCTAAAATTAAAAAATTAGTTTTTTCATACATGAATGAAAATATAATATTATAATTATTATGTAGAGTATTAATAAATGAGTATTGTTAACTTTAAATTTGCTCGAAAAAAAGGTTATATGCAAAAATTATGATATTTCAACATTTGATAATAATATAATACTAATATCAATACAATAATCAAAAAAAAATTGTATAAATAGAGGGAGAGGGCCGACGCTTTCTTCCCTCATTTGAATAGAACTGAAGTTATCTTCAACTTAAAGCAATATTACTATTAGTGAGAAAAAATATATAATACTCCCTCCGTTCATGAATGTTTGTTACATTTTAACTCGGCACGTGTGTTAATGTAGTGTTTTGACTTTAGATGGAAAAGTGTAGTTAGTGAAATTTGGATCTCACTTGTTATTATTATTTAATTGAAGTATGTGTAATATAAATGAAAAGTTTAAAATGTAACAAACATTAGTGGACGGAGGGAGTAATATATATTTTTGTCGTCCATAAATAATTCATACACTTGTATATATGTTAACAAATTATTTGAATTGTTGTGATATTGTGTATGAAATATAGATATCACATTATTTATTATTTTTTCATCTACAAAAAATATGTTTTTATTACTTGGTTCTGGTTGAGCCTTCTATAAAGAATTTATTTTCCTTTTTTTCACCTGAACCAAAAAACACTTAATATTTTAAATATATTTACATTTTATTACGTGGGTCTTCTCTTTCTACACTAAAAATACACTTTTAATTTCTTAAATTAATGTTGACTCTCCACTAGTACATTTTTCGTCGACAGAGGTAGTAATTAATAAATGATTTAAACATATTTGAGTGGAATAATAATTACACATTATTTATAATTAAACATATATTAGTAGTGATAGAAAAATTAGTGATGAGTTTAATAATTTGAATATAATTTTTAAAAATATAAATATGTGCAGTAATATATAGAAGTATGTAAGGTTTCTTAAAGGAACTCAATACTCCGAACTCAGACAAATTAAGGGAATGCATAAGAGATACTCCGTCCGTCCAATTAATATCGATCAATTTGCTTTATACACGAAGATCAAAAAACATCTATGTAATATTAGTTTATTGCACAAAATCTAAAACATACTCCATATGCTAATGTTTACCAAATAAGAAAATGAATCATTATTAATATCCACATCCTAAAATGAAAAATAAGTCATTATTTATAAGAGGAAGAGAGCATAAACGGGAGAATTAAAGGGGAGTATTCTTGTTACATGTGATTTTACTATTAATAGAATAGAAGGTGCACGAAGGAAATTAGAATTGGAGCAAGTTGTATAATAGCGAGAGTAAATGAAGAAACCCAAGCAAGCACCGATCTAAACTCTTGGATGTGCAGTAGTAATCTTCGATCCGCTCCTTACTAGGGCGAGGGCGAGGGCGAGGACGAGCGCGAGGGCCGGGGCGGGGGCGAGGGCGAGGGCGAGCGCGGGGCCGGGGCCGGGGCCGGGGGCGGCGGCGGCGGCGGACGACGAGAAAGAATCCTCCGAGTAATGCAAAAGGCTACCGCTATGTCTCGAACCTATATATAATAATATCCAAACAATTGCAACAAATTAATTAATGCTGTGAGGAGAGGAGAGGAGCTGGTTTTGGTGCAATTATTAAGAGTAAGCAACCAACCTCAGAAACAGTCAGCTGATGATGGCTAACTACATTAGTGCCATTTGTGCGTGTGAGAAATGCTGGTCTGTAATACTCCCCAGTTGGTACAGGAGGATATGTCTTCCACCATCTTACACGAACCTGCACATTACCATATTCACTAACTCTAATCAAACCCAACTCAACATTCAAGATTAATGGGCCAACAAAATACTAAAGATTTCAGAATATATACCTGAGCAGGAAAGCGTGATCCAAACTGACGGTGTGGCCATGCACCGGGATCTATATTAACACCTCCATAGCTTGCTGCCTGCAATATATATTATCCTAACATAAGCTAATCAGTATCTTTAAATTTCCTATTTCGTTTGAACAAAGTTTAATTAGAAGAAGATTAAAGGTACGTAATGAAATTCTTCACTCAGACCTACCTTAAAGATTCCATGAATGAGGCCAGTGCTATGGTTATAAAGAAAGAGAGGCAAGCCCGGAATTATTCTACTAACAGAGTTTATGTAAGAAGGCGGCAAGCCTGCAATTAATGACGAGTTTGCATAAACGCATGAATAATTTCATATATATATGCCCAAGATTCATCAAAATCATGCAAATATTAATTAACTTCTATTTCAACTAAATCCTCACAACAATAATGCATGCTACATAGACTCACAATTTATCAGATCAAAGCTTTACAACTAAACCCACGAAATGTATACGTGCTAATTTCAGTGAACAATCAAGAAATATATATTCTTGATTATATACTAAAGAAGAAAGAGAAAAGCGTAAGTGTTGTACCAAATATCCCTCGGACGAAGCATTCTTCAATGGTCAGTGCATGGCATTCGAAAACATAACCGCCCAGACGACGATCATTTCCCGGCGGGGGCAGTAGCTGCAGCGTCTGGGGCGGTGGCGGTGGCGGTGGCGGTGGCGGTTGCGGTTGCGTCGCTTCTCCAGTACTCATCTTCTAAGGTTGTATTGCGGCGGCGGGAAAATGAAACGTTGCACACTACTCTTAGATATATAATCAAAGAATGATAGTGCTATATATAATATAATCAAAACCTTGATTTATTAAAATGATTAAATTATATGTGAATATTTTTTATTATTTTAGAAATGAAAAAAATTAATTTTTAAATAAAAATTAATTAGTAGATAAGATTTGATCTAAAAGTTGTTAATATGTCCTTAAATTTTAGCTATCATTCAATCTTAATCATTTATTTGTTTTGATATCAGTTTTACTTTTTATTTTCTGGCCGGGGATGCTTATGTAATCTAAAATATCATAAGGTCAACGAATTTTTGCGTATATAATTAGTTTTCAATGCACCTTTTCAAATTTCCTAAATATCCATTTAGATTAATTTAATTTTTTCTCTCATAGTTATATAGCCACTGAAATATGAAAACATAATTCATACAAAATATTAAAGGGTGTTTGGCTGAACTTATAAATTCTTTGAAATTGTTTGATAAATTAAACTTTTTAAGAACTTGTAAGTTGTAAAAATAAGCTCTTGAAGTTTATAGGTTGTTCAAAAAATAAGTAGATCTACCTCATCTTATTTTGTCATTAACTTATAAGTTGCAATGAAATTATATAAATAATTATACAATATTTTTTTATTACAAGTATTAAAAAAATAGAGATTTTATAAAATGAGGAATGTTATTTTTAGTCATTAATTAGTTAAAGAACTTATAAGTTGATTTATCCAAATATTTTGACAACTTATAAATTCTTAGAATATGATATATTGTAAACTCTTAAAATAGCTTATAAGTTCTCGAAACTTATAAGCTCTTTAAAATAAATTTAATTAAACACTGTACAAACATAATGGAACAGGGAATCATCATCGTTAAACAAAGATAACATAATTGGACCATTCCAAGAAATCAAAAAGGCGAAAAAAGAAAAAATAAAGGTTAATTAAACACAAACTCATCACCATCTCAAATTTGACAGACAAAACTAAGATAAAAAGTTAATGATATGAATAAACCTTGCAAGCAAGCAAGCAAGATTAAATTTTTATAATCTTGTCAAACTCTCTAATATTTATCTTAATAAAATTATCATACTTTATACCTTAGATTTATTTTTGGTATGGAAAATTTCATATTATTAGCTTATCATATTTTTCGATATACATTAGTTGGTTATACATTACTTTCGATATGACAATTTTACATACGTATATCTTATGTTATTAATTTTCGATATACCTTACCTTACTTTCACGGTATACTAAAAACTTATTTTTTAAAATATGTACATACATAAAACATAATGAACGATACCTTAAATAACATTCAATATATAAAAAAAAATACTAAGTATTATTTTTATAATAACATAATTTTCGAAATTAACCATTAATATCATATAATTGATTACTAGAATATTAACTAATTATATTATTATATTATTATATAACTACTAAATTTAAATGTATGAATCATAACCTTATTAATTTGGTATATATTATTATAAGTATATTTTCATTAATTATATATCACAAATTATATTATATTTAAAAGCAAATAGACGTAGTGATGTGATTATATAAAATACTTATATTTTCAAAACATACTTTTATATTATAATTATATTTATTTTATTGTAATTAGTTGTATAATTATTTAAATTGATATATTAATTTTAGAAAATAATTTAGTAGAATTATATCATAACTATTTAGTTACATAACAAAATCTTATTCAATCTTTTCAATTATCAATAAATTCACATATTTTGTAATTTGTCGTTAATATTTATTTAATATTTATTAACTACAATTCATAAATAGACTATTTTGTTATAATTAAAATTGAATATGTACATATAATTACATCTATATGTGACAGTATACCTTGTTATTTAGAAAATTTATACATTTACCTTACCGAAAAGGTCGGTACGGTATCATATCTTACTAAAAATTTTGGTATAGCTTATATTCGGTATTTTACGGTATTTTTCGATACGGTATACTATTTTTTTGGATAAAATTTGTGAGCCATAGGTATAATATATACATACATCTCTGCCTCACGTTTTATCCATTTATTACTCCCATAATTATGAGATTGGTGTTGGTTGAAAAGATGAAAGATAATAAAAAAAACTCTGGTTGTTTGAATTATTAGCGTATAATAACAGTGTTTTGCTCTCTCTTTTTCAGGATATAAACAGATTAGTCAGTGCCTGAGGATTAGCCTTTTATGATATGCCAAGTAGTTAGAAAATAATTGAGTAGCATGATTCATGAATAACTTGAGACTAAGACAGTTACGTTTCTTGTTGGATAAATTACATAGACAAATGACATTATAGCTATGATGGGCGGATTACCCAATACAAACAGATTTCTCATTGATTACTCCTTCCACTTTCACGTTCCTTCTGGAGATTTGGATTCACACTACACTTTTTTCGTTTAATTTCTTTCTTTTCTTTGCTTTTATTGTATAAGAAACAACCTTACCACAGCTGCATGGGATCATACTAGGCTTCTTTCTGAGGAAAAAATGTCCAGCATTGCTTGCACACCTTCTACTCTTATCTTCAGCAAGAGCAAACAATCAAGAACCGGTGGGTCTCCACTGTTTCAGTATAATGGCTTAAGATCAGTCGAGGCCACGCAGCTCGGCTCAGCTAGTTTCGATGTTAGGGGGTTCGTTACAACTACTTCAGGTGCAGAGGAATTTGATCATGCTTTTATTCACTGCCATAGTCTTGTTTGAACTTTGAAGTGTTTTCTTGATTCTATGGTAACTTGATTACTGTTATTATCTTATTCATTGTCACATTCTAACCTATGAAATTGTGCTGATTCAAAAGGACTATGCAGAGTTCTGATAGCTGTTATTTTGCTTAAGGGCCATGATAACTAAACTGGTCCTTGTTTCTTGGAACTTCTGCTCAGGAATAAAATTAAATAGTTTTGAACTTGCTAATTTCGTTATAGTAATTATATTGATCAACTGGTGATCTGTTTTGAGCAGCAAAATGTGGGAAGATCAAGGCAATGGCTTCTCCAACAGTTTCATCTCCAAAGAGAGAGACTGATCCCAAGAAAAGGGTAGTGATAACTGGAATGGGGCTTGTTTCTGTCTTTGGAAGTGATGTTGATACTTACTACAACAAACTGCTCGATGGAGTGAGCGGTATCACTCCCATCGACAGATTTGATGCTTCGGAGTACTCTGTTAGGTTCGCAGGCCAGATTCGAGATTTCTCTTCAAAGGGATACATAGATGGGAAGAATGATCGCCGTCTTGATGATTGCTGGAGATATTGCCTTGTTGCTGGCAAAAGGGCTCTTGAAGATGCTAACCTTGGCAAAGAAATTGTTGATAAGGTGAGAAAGTGGCATGTAAAGTTAGAAATCTTGAATTGAGTACAAAATAAAACAAGTGAAAAATTAATTATGATTGTGTGTTGTATTGTAGATGGACAAAACAAGAATGGGAGTGTTGGTGGGATCAGCAATGGGAGGCTTCACGGCTTTCAGCAACGGAGTCGAAGCCTTAGTACAGAAGGGCCATAAGAGGATAACTCCTTTCTTCATTCCTTACTCAATATCAAACATGGGGTCTGCATTGCTGGCTATAGACATTGGCTTCATGGGGCCTAACTACTCCATTGCAACAGCTTGTGCTACTTCCAATCACTGCTTCATCGCTGCTGCTAACCACATTAGGCGAGGGGATGCAGATATCATGGTGGCCGGAGGGGCTGATGCTAGTATCATTCCAATAGGAATAGGAGGCTTCATAGCCTGTAGAGCCTTGTCACAGAGAAACGACGAGCCGCACAAGGCTTCAAGGCCGTGGGACAGAAACCGCGATGGCTTTGTCATGGGAGAAGGTTCTGGTGTTCTGGTATGTCACTCACTACTAGGTTAGGTACAGTCGCTTGTAGCTTAGCTTTTACTACAAAATGTGGTTTCAGGTAATGGAAAGCATGGAGCATGCCATGAAAAGGGGGGCTAAGATTTATGCAGAGTTCTTGGGTGGTGCAGCTACTTGTGATGCTCATCACATGACAGATCCACGCCCCGACGGGCTAGGCGTCTCGTCTTGCATATTCAAGAGTTTGGAAGATGCAGGAGTGGCTCCTGAGGAGGCATGCTAATTTCTTATTTATTTTAGTTACTTTTATGTGAAAGAAAACGGATAAAGATTAGGAAATGTTGTTATTAGGTTAACTATGTGAATGCTCATGCAACATCAACCCCTGCTGGAGATCTGGCTGAGGTCAATGCCATCAACAAAGTGTTCAAGAACACCTCTGAGTTGAAGATGAATGGAACCAAGGTTTACATTTATATATATATATATCAAATTAATTAATATTGGCCCAAGTATTTGATGTCTTGGACATGGCTGGTTCAGTCGATGATCGGACACGGACTAGGCGCAGCCGGAGGATTGGAAGCAATCGCTGCGATCAAAGCAATCAACACGGGGTGGTTACATCCCACAATCAACCAATATGTATGTAAAGAAAGCAGCATTAATCCTTTGTCTGGAACTCTAGGAACATGCTGAGTCTTGTTTAACTCTATGTTTTATGTGTAGGACTTGGAGCCTAATGTGACTATCGATACTGTCCCTAATGTAAAGAAACAGCATGAAGTAAATGTTGGTAAGAGATCTTTTTGGAATCAAAGTAAAGAGCTTAGTTATCATGTAGTATATGCTATATGTGCAGATTCTTATGATTTGGTGTTTGATTTAATTGTGATGCAGCCATATCCAACTCCTTTGGCTTTGGAGGCCATAATTCGGTTGTGGTTTTCGCTCCTTTCAGCCCTTGAGACCATTTCTCCTCACCAGTCACCACTCATCTCATCTCATCTCATACACTTTTCAATATTAATTTCTGCTAAAATATAGTAATGCTTTTTGCACTTAGTTGCATGAATCTTTGTTGTTTAATTTGGATTTTAAGTTCTGGAAAAATTTAGTCCAGCTAAGCTGTATTTCCTAAATAAATCTCTAAAATTGCAAGCTAATTCTATTTTAGTAAAATTCTGTTGTTTGTCTCCCTTCAAGTTCTAATTTTATTTCTTTGGTGAAGTTTGTGTTCTGATCGACATAGCAAATCAACACTTCTATATATTACTACTACCGTAACTTAACAACATTAATGGACGGACTAAAATAACAAAACGTTAATAATATTGATGAGGGATGGACGAAGAGAGTACTATTATTGCTGATTTCTTATTAATTTAATATGTACGACCAATTTTTAACATTGTCCATGTAGTGAAACATAATTATATGTCCATGTAATCAAGAAAAGATGAAACGTTATATCGTAAGGTGGTGTTTATTTTGAGTGATAAGTTGGATTGATAAAATGTGTGATTGATTATTTGAATGATATGATAATTAAATTAGTTCAAAATTGAGTAATTTATCATTTATACTTCAAAATAAACACTAGATTAACTTGGATTATTTTTATTAATCAATCTTATTATGCAAAATTAACATTACTTTTAAAAGTGCAAAATTAGTCATGTATAAATAAGAAGTTATAGATGTATTGATTAATTAATTAATATATTAATTCATAGAGGTGATAATTTTGGATCTAAATTTGAAAATTATCCAATCCTCAATTTTTTAATTGAAATCGGAATCGAGACTTCGCTTTTAAAAATTTTTGGAATTTGAGAGTCTCTCGAATGTCGATGAGAACTTCCGATTTCTTAAATTCATTTTTAATTTTTATTATAATTATTTTTAAATCCTAAATTAGAAGTTATATCACGATTCCTGAAATTTAATTTAATTTTAATTATAAATTTAATCTTATAAATTGAAAAGCAAAAGTCCGAAAGAAAATTCAGAATTATTAAAAAAAAAATTGCATTCAAAATTGAGATTGAGATCGATGCGGTTTTGCCGAAAGTTGACAGACCCGATACGATACGACTTCGATTCGGTTTGATCCATTTAGCACTGGATTCGCTGGAATCGAATGTTTGTGCAAAACTCAAAATTACAATCGAAATCCTAACCCTAATATCGTCCAATTTGTGTAGTTGTTTTGATAAATTTCAATCGCGGCAAAATTCAGAAGCTTTTCCACTTTCTTTTGAATCGAATCTCGAGTTATGAAGCTCACTCTCGAATTCGGGTAAATTCCTCTTCTTTAAAAGTTTATCGAAACTTATACTGCAAAGTTCATTGCAAAGTTCATGAGATTCACGTCTCTTTTATACATTTCGTAATGCCTTCGTCAGTGTTATCTGAAAACCCAATCTCAGAACATGAATTGTGCACTTACTCAGTTCGTACCTTCTTTTACGATGTACTAAGTCTAAGTTTTGATGGGTTTGATGGCGGGTCGTAGTTTTGCTACGTGGTCAGCTGAAAAAATCAACCTTTATAGATTTATGCTGTTATATTTCTGTAGTATTTAGTTCTTCATGCATAGTCAGTTTGTGAGTTCATTTGAAGATGATCCCACGGTTTTTTGGTTTGATGTTTTTTAAGAGCTTAATATTCTTGAAACAATATTAAGAATTTGGCTGTTTTTGTTTTTAAGAATCGTAGCAAATGTAGTTGGAACTATAAAGTAGGTATTTGTTGTTCTTGGTACTGTTTCCAGACCTAGGAGAGCATTTAGTTACCCATATGTTGGCTCATTTATGGGTATCTATGGAAGAAAGGTTTTTGCTTTTTCTTTACTCATTTAAGGGTATCTATTTCTCTGTGTGGAATCCCTAATGGATGTCCTTTGATTACCAGTGGTGGACTTGAACTTCTATGTAATTCTGTCAAGATCCATGACGTGAATGTTGAGCCACAAGATGAAGGAAAGAAGGTGAATCTCCTTTACATGTTCCTTTTTATTTTCTGAATGATAAATCTGAAGTTTTCTGTTCCGTGCATTGTACTGAAGTTGGTCATGCTTTGTTGGTTTGCTACAGCTAAACATAAAATACCTGCTCTCATGGGTACGTACAAATTTGATCAAAGAAAGACCCGAAATGTTTATGAAAGGAGATACAGTGTAAGTTATCTATTTGGTTTAATTGTGGTCTATAACAGACCCTTTGGCATTTCACATCTTTTCATTTTCTCACCATATGCTTTTCTCCGTACTAGAGAACTTTTTGGAGGCTGTAACTGATACCTTCCCATTTGAACTATAATAAGGGCCTTATTATAGTTCATATGGGAAGGTAAGGGGAAAATTACAAATCTCCCTCCCCTTGGTTTATTGATTGTACTGTCCTATTTTCTTTGGGTTCAGCTTTTTCATAGCGAGCATATGACAAACTCAGGATTCTAGTTGTGTTAGTTACACAAAACAGCCACCAACATTTTACAATATCTAAATTATAGTCATTTTGAACATGAATTATCACAAATATCTTTCTACTTATATTTAATTTATTTTACCAAAATATAATTGTATGAATAGTACTTGTTCATATCATTCTTATAGTTTAATAAAACTTAATACCACGTATAAACTGTATGATTCAATACAATGCATATTATTAATATACATTTTTTAATTCCTTTAATTATAAAAAATAATTAGAAGAGTATTTTAGTACAAAAATTATATAAATGACTAATTTAATATTTTTATATTGATGGTTATTATTTTTATTTTACAATCTTGTTTGACTATTTTGTATATTCATTCATTCTATTTTATGTTGCTTTACCAAAATTCTATCCTATTCCTGAAACCGTGTTAAAATTATTTATTCCGGTAAACGATGTTTCTTTTTGTTGCCTCCATGCAAAAGAGAGTTTGAAGAAAATCTAGTTATTGACGGATGTATCATTGGATCCCATCAATCATCATATTGCTCCTGGAAATTGTTTGCTCACATGGACTTGATGCCTCTTTTTCCTGCAGGAGACCTGGAGTTCTAGTCCTCGTAAACGACTGTGACTGGGAGCTAAGCGGGCAGCTCGAGACGGTTCTGGAAGAGAAGGATGTCGTAGTTTTCATCTCAACTTTACATGGTGGCTAGGATCTATTTGCTTATAACTCACTATTATGTATTCCATCACTCTGTATTTTTCATAAATTAATGATTTAGGGTAAGAGATATACATGCTATGCTCAACTTCTCTGCTTGTGATGAATACCAATCTTTTATAGTATATTTATTCATGTTATACAACAACTTGGAAAAGGTTCAAAACTTATTACAATACACAAATTTGTTAAACAATAACTAACTTAATATACAAATTACAACAACAACAACAACAACAAAAAAAAAAAAAAACTTTAAAAGTAAAAAAGTGAATACTAATTGTTGAGAGTGGGATTTGAACCCACGCCCTTTCGGACCAGAACCTTAATCTGGCGCCTTAGACCAACTCGGCCATCTCAACTTCTTATGCAAATAAATGATATTTACCTATATAGCGATACCTTTTTCATAGTTGTATTCAAATAATGCAAACAATTTTATTTTAGATGAAGTGAAAGAAGACTGCATTATATTTATATCAATTAAAGCGGATGAAGTTTTCATAATTGACATCAAGTTGATAACAGGACGACGTCCACAAATACTTAAGTGGAGATGATATAAATACGCCTCAGAAACGATCAATTATTCATTCAATCCTGATATCTCCTTCGCCACATCTAAGAGAAGAAATAAATAGTTCGAAATCACGCTAGATACAATATATGTTCCCAAAATGCCAAATGAAAACATACATCAAGAAAAGTGGTTTTCTTAACATAGAAACTGGCTGAAGAAGTTATCAGTTCAAACTCAAACAGGCGCTCTTGAACTGTGGGTGCAACACTCTTCATCATCAGAATACACCTTCTGGTCTAGTGATTTACTCTGCAGATGTTCCTAAATCAATAGGAAAGGCAAAAGTCAGAGCACACATCATTCCAAGATAACGAGCTTTCTACTCAACATACTTCTATAGATCGGTACAACAAATATCAGCACCACATGTCTACTACACCCACAATCAATAATGCAAATTGCTTACCAAATGCCACAAGTCTACAGAAGTATTTATGAAAAAGTTGCCAGCACATTTCATACATTTGTATAGAGAGAGGTAAAAAGAAAAGGATGAAGCATCGTTATCAAAGAGCAAATACAACAATCTATGGAACATGTGCTTATATAAGTTATCTCTAGTAGTGAATAAGTTTATTGGTACATCATGAATCCATGTCATACAATGAAATAATGCGTGTGCAGCTTTTCTATGCAGAATATAAACCACTTCCATGTTCTCACACCTGAAATGCCAATAGTATTGAAAAAATATTGATTGAAGAAAACTTAACCATGACTTGCATGCCTTACAAACTATATTAATAGCTCAACTGCAGGAGGAATATAAATAAGAATAAAACTTTAAAGGTCCCAGAGTACATGGTCCATGTTAACAAATTTAGCATGCAAGAGTCGAATTACAGTTGAGCTGAAAATTTGGGTCCATCCTAGAGTTGCAATTTGCAAACAAACTTTATTTAGTGTTTATAATTACTCTCATTATTAGATGCATAAGACTTTTTAAATATTTACCCAAAAGCATTATGAATTAATGCATGAATAAACAAAATGAGCAAGCAGTTAAATCAACCATTAAGCACGTCTACTGGCATCCATAATATGCAGTGCTGTAAAATTGAGGAGGTAACAAGAACAGCATAAAGAAGGAAAGAAGAATCTCATTTGGTCAATTACTTGAAGTTGAAAAGTCTCTACGTCCCCCTGGTAAATGTCCAAAAGCTCCATCTTGTGATGACCGGTATTCAGCACCTTGTGCTCCAGGTTGGGCATGGTTCTGGAAGTTTCCCTGTCCTATTCCATCATGTCCTGGTGTATTATTTGGTGGCGCATAGCCCCTTCTTTCACCTGGTCCTGCTGGGATATTATTCGGTTGAGGTGGGAAATTAGGCGAGTTTCCATAGCTTCCCTGTGAGTTAGGCATATAATTCCGCTGAGGTGGTGAACTGGAGTTTTGATGCGGCTGTGGTGTGTAACCCTGCGGTGCTCTGTAATTTTGCTGTTGAGGTGATGCATAGTTCTGAGATGATGGGGTCACATAGTTGGGTTGTGGTGAATTCTGAAAGTTCTGTTGGGGGGGCGGCCCGTAGTTCTGATGCAGTGGTGGTCGTGGTGGTCCATAGTTCTGCTGCCGTGGTGGTCCATAGTTCTGCTGCCGTGGTGATCCGTAATTCTGCTGTGGTGGCGGTCCGTAGTTCTGCTCTCTTGGACGCCTCCCATAATGTACTGGGGGTGGTCTAGGAAAAATTTCTCCATTCACATACTTGTCTCCTACAATATGATGTTCCATGTTTGAAATAAATAAGAACAATTCGCCACCAAAAGAAGCACTTATAAAATCAATTAAGCATTGGTAGTTGAAAGAAAATATAACCTCCATATTCCTTATTTACTGGATCAAGGTATGAATCTGGCAATACAAACACAACTGCAGGTATACCTAATGACATAAGATTTTAGTTAATACGAGTGAAAGTTAATTCTGCAGCATAGATTTTGCAAATGCAACACTTACTTTTAAACTTTTCAGATGTCGCTTCTGAACACTCAACCTGAAAACCTTGATATGTTGTCGTACTCAATGCATATATCTTCTTCTTCGCCTCTTCCACACTGAAGATGAGCAATTAAAGAACCCAGACAGTATATCATATGGCGGTTAGATCTAAACAAACTGCACTAACAGCTCCATATGGGACGAAAACATGAACCAATATATAAATGTGACTGAGAAAACAAAAGAAACCATACAGACGAGTAGCTGCGCACACATTCTACAGTCCTCCAAAAACCCTTATTCACATTATGCCTAAAGTGATTATACATCCCATAAATGTGGTTTTACGTACTAAAAACTAAAATTATACTCGTATATTAGAAAGCAACAGGCAAAGGCATCAGCTTAAATCACAGGGATAGCAGCAAATTTCTTCAGAATCACATAAAAGAGGGATTAATTGACCGACCTTCCGAAAACTTGTGCAGCAATATTGACATAGGTTTCAATCATCTGTTCGCGGGAAATATTAGAATCCTTGGGAAAATCGACGGTGATGAGCCAGTGATTGTAGTCGCATCCTTCGAAGAGAATGGTATCGGGACCGATTTCATCTCTCTCGGGATCGAAGGGCCGGCGGAACAAGGCGGTGGTTGAAGTGAACGACCGCGGCATCAACTGCGCATTCATAGCTGGAGATGGAAGAACTCGTGAAGCGAATGTGGAGGACATCGGTTTGGCTTTGCAGCCATGGAAGGAGTAGTCAAGTAGGGAATATGACAGGGAAAGAGCACGTTGGAGGCGACGAGGGTGAAGAGCCATTGATGACGATGAAGAGAGCGAGAGATGGGGAAGGGTTTTAGGGCTTTGGTATTTATCAAAGCAATTGCTAATATATATACTTCTTCTTTTCTTTTGGAAAATGTATATTTACAATTTACCCTCAAAAGTCAAAACAAGCAAAAATAACTTAAAAGTCAGCTAATTAACTACTCTGAAATCATGGTTCAATTTTCTTCAAAAATAATGAGTATTGATCAACTTGTAATTTAGGTTGTGCTCATTATATTAAGTTATATGTATTTTATCCAAATTATGATACACATTTTAGGATAATTGTTTTATATACTTCCTCCGACCATGAAAGTGTTTAACACTTTGAGTTGACACGTGTTTTAATATAGTATTTTGACTTTATATAGGAAAGTGTAGTTAGTGAAGTTTGAGTTCGACTTATTGTAATTATTTAATTGAGATGTGTGTAGAAAAGTGTAATTAGTGAAATTTGAGTGACATGATTTAGAATTTTTAATTGGATTGCATGTATAAGCGAAAAATTTTTGAGTTAAAATATTGGTGGGAGAAACAAAAAAGAAATAAGTTTAAAAAACGGAGGTAATATCATTTTAACTTGTGAAATGTAATTTCTATTTTCTAGCAAGTCATAACATAGAAAATGATATCAATGTTGGAAATTGGAATGGACCTTTTTTCCAACATTAAAGTTAAGGCTTTAGTAGATGTTTCATTCATGAATGCCTAAAATAGGAGCTCAGCCCAAACGCAACTTCGCATGGGCCTGCAATAAATAAATGAAATCACATGGTGTAGTTTAATCGATTTAATTTCACACAACCGCACAAGTTCACGCACCTTAATGAATGAAATGGAAAATTTTCCAACAAAAATCCTAGGACTCCAATTTTTCATACGTCATTTTATTAGCTAATCACGATGATGATCATAACTTAGTTCAATAATGAAGTTGTAATATATATAAATAATATTACGTGGAGAACGCTTAATGCCAAAAAGAAAAGGAAATGAATATTGTGATGATGTGGAATGATAAGTCATTTGCACCCAAGAACATGCCTACAAATGGGGTGCAAGATATGAGGGATTTGTATATGTGTCAAAAGGTGCTTGCTCTTCAAGTGATCAAGGGTCAGATCTGTATAAAGACATCAAGATCTATAATGCCCAATTACTTACCATTAATTACCATAATCAACTCTAATATTTTGCATAATTAGTCACGTAGCCTCAACATAATTGGTTTTTGCATGCCACACTCTGCATCTTCTCCCTATTCCTAAAGCTAAAAGCCTTTGCCACCTGCTATAATGTTGAAGCACTAATACACAACATTACTGCATTTATTAATTTAAAATGACGCTCCTAATTAATCACAAATAAATTATATCCTGCTGACGTGGACTCAACAAGTTCTTCCAATTTAGACTATAGAAAGTGCCCACACAAAAACTATTAGCTTGTCGTGTTATCTATGAAATAGTTTTATCACTGATTATTCAAATGTAATAGGAATAGTTTAAGGTCCAGTTTGGTATAGTTGTAGTTGTCGGTCACTTCCATTCGATTTGAGTCCTAATCCTCAATTAGATTACAGTGACACCAAAATCATAATCAGTGTGAACATATAATTTTGAAATATACGTCATTAATTATTAACTTTATAACAGTAGGTTTAATTATATATATATATATAATGAGTGTGTGTATGAATGTGTTGGTGGGGTGTTGGGTGGAAAGCAATTCTTTTTTTAAATATATCCTTAAAAGGGGACAAAGAGTTGCTTAATGAGCGAAATATGCAAAGGTTGCTCAACTTATAATAATTAAATCATTATAGGAATAATTAATTTAGTTGTAGGATAAATTTAAATATCCCTATCATTCCATTATTGTCTCACGTTAGATTCCCCGCATTATCAACTTTATCCAACTCATTCGTGCAATTTCTAATATAATTAATCTTTCTTTTTAAAATAATATTTAATTAATGTTCCTAAGAAATTGTCATTTTCAATATATAGTAGTAGTATAGTACTACATACCTAATTACTAGTAGAGATTATATTTAAACGTTAATATAGTTTTGATAATTATTTGAATACCCGCACCGTTTATGTGGGTGGCGCTTCAAATTATTAATAACATGGTTACATATTTTGAGTGACTTTTATTTATTTATTCAATATCCATCACCATGGGTAATTATTTTATTTAAGCACTACCTCTATCTCATTATTTATATCATGTTTTGACATGACATATTTAGTGGGACGGATTAAGTATTTAACTTACTAATGAAGATATATGTAATATTGTATCCAAATATGAAGGTTTCGTTCCACTAATCACGGTTTCAAAATTTCCAGCAACTTATGAAATGTTTTTATATAGAAGCACGTAGTTTTAGAGGTATAGGAGAAAAATTATGTAAAAATAATGTCGTTTAAGTACTTCAACGTTAATGTGGGATGCAGACATATGAGTGCTATAGATTAAAAGTATGTGATTGAAAAGGTGGAAAAGAAATTGACAAAGTGGAGAAAATTTAAAATCTCTTTAACACTCTCGACGCTTCCTACATATGCTCTATTCGTCTTTAGGGTGCCAAAAATAGTGATCAAGAAGCTCATCGGCGCTTCCTACATATGCCCTATTCGTCTTAAGTACCGTTTTGATGGGAAAGTGGGCTTGGAGGGCTATAAAGGAAGGGGAACCATTGTAGCTTGATATTGTAAGAGGTGGGTTGCGGCAGATTAAGGGAAATAAAAGTGGGCTCTAGGTTCTTATGCCGGGAAGGAAGGTTAGGGGATAGTGGAGCTCGATCTTCACTTTAATTAGGGATAGTAAGGGGGATTGGTTCTTGGAGGCTGTGATTAGGAGAGTGGGGAATGGGAAAAAAAAACTTTGTTCTCGATGACCACTGGTAGGGGCGAATCCAGAATTTGTATTTTGGATGGGCTATTTTATACATGCATAAAAATTTTGGGGTGGGCTATTATTGTATCAGACATTAAAAATATACATATATAATACTAAAAATTTTGGGCTTACACTGGGCTGAAGCCCAGTGCAGCCAATGAATAGATATGCCCATGACCACTGGGTTGGGGCGAAAAATCTACATGCAACATTTTCGAGGTTGTATGAAGTTTGTATAGATAAAGAATGTTAAGTTGCTATGGTGGGGAGGTGGGTTGTTGACGAGTGGGTGTGGGGGTATATGTGGAGGCGGGAACTCCGGGAGTGAAAACTCGAATAACTTGAAAATCTTTTTGATTTACTTGAGTGCAGGAAAACAGTTGAGAAAATGTCTGATAGATAGATCTGGACCCACGAGAATGATGAAATCTACTCACCCACAAGTGTCTACCGAGCTATACTAACAAGAAAAATGGAGATGAACATTGGCAACACAAAATTTTTCAAACTGTTGTGGAATAATTGGGCGACACTGAAAGCCCAGGCGACAACGTAAAGAATAATTGTGAAAAAAGTTGCAACTAAAAGTGAACTCAGGAAAAGAGGCGTTATCTCTACAAATTTTGGATTGCAATGTCCATTGTGTGATGGATGTGATAAAAAAAAAAATTAATAAGCTACATGTTGAATGCGGAAGTGTTTGGGGATTATGGTGCGACTACCTCGACTGAATTGTCTTACAAACTCCGATGGCAAAAAATGTGCAAGATCATTTTTTACAATTATATTTTTTTGGTCAAATGGAAAAGGAGACGAGTCTTCATGACTTCTGTTTGGGTATGTACAGTGTGGACTGTATGGAAGAAAAGGAATGACATGATCTTCAATGAAAGGATGTGAAGTGTGAACAAGATGCTCGCGGAGATCAAATCGACTGTTTGCACTTGGACCATAGGCAGTAGAGATGCTTGTTTAGTCTCATTTTGTTCGTCTAAACTTAGGTTTTTCGTAGTTCTATTCATATTATTTTCCCTCGTTCCGTGATGTTTTGGCCCGAATTATGTTTCATTTTATGTTTCAGGATTATTGGCCTAAACGAGCATTGAAGTTGGAAAAGGAACGAAGAAGAACCGAAAAACGAGAAGAAAATGAAGACAAGTGCCGAGGCACAAGTCAGCGGTCGCGTGAATCCCAGCGGCCGCTGACTAGGCCATACGCGCCAGCGCGCGCCAGCGATCGCGCCAGCCTCAGCACACGAGTCAGCGGCCGCTGACTAGACTAAGCGGTCGCTGACCCCGCAATTCTCGCGCGGGCCGTTGCAACCAACCCTCGTGCCACTCGGAACAGATCGAGTCAGCGCACGGTGACTTCCAGGGGCCGCTGACTTGACTCTCGCTATATAAAGACACGTTGCGCCATTCATTCGATATCTCTCAACTCTCCATGCTGCGTCCCGACTTCTTTTGGCACGAATTCCTAGACTAGTTTCCCAGCATATTTTTACTGTTTTTAGTTCGTCTCGTTCCCGCATTCAAGGGTCGAGACTTAGCATTCTAGATAGGATCTTTCATTCCGTACTTCGTTTTAGAGTTAGCCGATTACAACATTCGAACACCGTATTTCCAGATTTTCATTGTCGTTTCCAGACGTACTTCAAGAATTAATTCAAGTTTGTTTCTTTCCCTTTACTTCTTGCTTTTATTTATTTATTGTTATCTTTGTTTCGTTATATGCTTTCAAGTTCTTTCACAGTTTTTAATTTCCAGATTTATTTTCGTTCTTCTTTCGTTTTCAAACTTCAAGTTCTTTACTTTCTTAGATTAGATTTAATTTCCGTTCTTAGTTTAGATTTTAATTACTTTATTATTTACATTCTTCGCCTAGTTATAAAAATCCAAATCAATTCCTTTTACTGTTTTTCGTTTCATGAACAACGATTTAAATTGCCCTGTTAAGTTGTCCTTGAGAGTACGACTTGAGTTAACTTATTGATCTATAGCGAACTCGTTCTAAATTGCGAGCAATTTAATATAATAAATTGTAAGTATATTGGCTGGAAAAATTCCTCGTGCCCGATACTGAGTCCCTTTATCGGACAGTGGGTCTGGTCTAAACAACGCCACGTACTACAGTTTACAAATAAGTTGAAACAATGCTCGAGAGCCCAAAAAGAAGTTTTGATATTGTTGTGTTTATCCATGTATGATGACATTGTTCTTGTCTCTATATCAATAAAGTTCTCATTTCTTTTACAAAAAAATAAAAATGATTTCGTATGAGTTAAATAAAATAAATATTAATTATTAAATAATTTAGATCAATTATACATATTAAAAGATATTTTTCATATAAATTTTATGGTTAAAAGCTAAAATATCCACTTTAATAGGTAAAAGATAAAAAATACTCACTTACATGAGCATACGAGGAAATTGATCATGTGTTGAGGTATTTTATTTCATAAATAATTTGAATTACATAAACAGATGGAGAAATTCTTCATATTAATTATCATGTAATGTGGATATTTTTTATATTTTATTTTGTAAGTATATTTTATATCTTTGGTTTATGAAAAGGAGTAATTTTACCTATTACACTAATCTTATCACTGGTTAAAATATGATATATGTTGTTTTTATGCATTTTCTAATATTTTTAGAGAATATATTTAAAATTATTTTCTTTTATTTGTTTTATAAAATTTATCTTTACGACTAGAATTTATTGATTATTGTATATTTTAATATTTATTAAATATAAAATATTTAAAAATAAATAATACAATATAATGTTAATTTAATTTAAAATATATTTTTAATTAAAATTTATTTAGCAAAAAGTATGAATGATTTAAATTTATTTTCAACTAACATAAAAAGAATATATTTTCAATAATAATCATATATATAAACGGGCATAATTGTCTGCATGTAACATTTGCTTTAAAATATCTTCTATCCATTTAAAACGAATCCCATATAAATGCGAGATTGTGACTAAATATTAGGAAGATTGCATGTCTTTGAGGTTGACAATTCACCAAACTAGCATATTACAATTTTCATTAAATTTTATACTTATTTATTTACCAATTTAAAGGTCTATTTGGGTATGAATGATTGACATTTGGTTGGAAAGGAAACACAAAAGTGTGAAATTAATTATGATGGGGTCTCACAAATATTATTGAAACTACTTTTATCCGGCACAAAGTGAATCTGTTTCCTTGAGACCAAACTTTTCTCATCCACATATTTATACTTAAAATCACACATAATATTGCATTTTTTCTAAAAGAAATGGTAGTAGTAGTCATCATAGAATCAATATGTTTGCTTTCTTATTTCACTAATCATTAAACGTAACAGTTTCATGCACAATAAAATTTGCAAAAGCCAAAATATACTGTATAACACTATACTCCATAATGGTAGGCTCTGATAAGAATGTATGATGAAAAAATTATGCATTTTATATATTATTTTGATGAATTATATGTATGGTATAATAATACATTTGTAAACATTAAATAATGCAACATGATTTCAATACATTCCTTAAATAATGTTGATATATCATTAATCTATATCATAAATGCAAAAAACAGTATAAATTATATTGATTAAAAATTTGTACCGAAATACCAATTCTCAATTTATCAGTTCCCTAATTCACAAATGATAATATTTATTTAATGATTGATGGATCAAATAATTCACTTTCATTAGAAAAATAAAATCACTTCAAAATAAAAGATAAAAAAAATATCCGTTATTATATAGACGCATGAACAAATTTATTGCGTAAATCTTAAAAGAGAATAAAACACGTGATCGATCACATGAAAAATTTTCACATGTGTTCATCAAATTCAAAATATTTAATGAATAATAGATTAGAAATTTTCTTAGGGATTGATGTTATTCTATGTAATGTGTGAACACATGATGCTAAGGGTAATACATTTATTTAAAAGTGTGTTAGGAACCTTTTTGATATTGTAAATACCGTTAGTTTGGTTTTGATGATGCTTGCGAAACTATTATTGTGATAAGATATTTGATTCATTTTGTATCAGTATTATATGCTATGTGATACCTAGGATTTAAGTTTATGTCTAGTATAGTTAGACTTTACAAAAGATTAATGTAAAAGGACCAAATCGATGAAAGACATATCATGTCCACAGGTAATCTTTTGTGTTCCTCTAGCAGATCAGCTAATATGTAAAGACAAGTTAATAAATATAATAAACTAGTCTATAGAGTTTGATCTTATTTAATTTATGTACTAGAGCACATGATCAATCTGTAAGGACAAACCGTGAGTCACGATTTGTGTCATAAGATCATGTTATTTGCAATAGGTCAAGTCAAAATGTAAAGACATAATGTAAGTAACAATATGTCTATATGACTTAATCTATGATGTGTCTTAGAATAGACTTAGGAGCATCACAGAACAGAAACATGAATGAAGGAAATATATGATCAACAAAGAACGTGGTGATAGAATATAACTCACTACCCAAAAGATAAGGACATTCCACAGAAGACCAGATGACAGAACGTGCGAAATTGATCTACACTATAAAGAGATGAAGATCTACAGTAAGATCTATCGCTAAGAGATTAACTTACTCTTGAAGTCTTAGTTAGTATATAGATCACAATGTAAAGGAACATGACGTGTGTCACGTTCTGGTCCTATCAAAATCTGTACTAGACTTAAGATAGTTTAGATGTTGAATTGTAAAGAAGCAGAACATAAGTCATGTTCTGTATCTAAAGAGCATCATACTTCAAAAATGTTTTCATGACACAGAACGTAGGAAACATTTTGTGTATCTATCAATAAGCTGAATGAGAAAATCAATTTGTATCTAACAGATTGATCAACAGAGTTTGAGGAGACAACTCAAAAATCATCAAGGAAAGTTCAGTCTTCAGAAAGAACCTATCACGATCTGCTCAACACAGATTAGAGAAAGCTACAGATCTACCTAAATGAATCAAAGCTGACATGTTCATGTCACGTTAGATGACACGTCAGATGACACGTAGGATATACTCCAACGGATAGATTTACAGTCAGCAAGCTATGACCAAAAAGACTATTAATGCTAGCTGTAAAAGCTGCACGACATCAACGGCTATAATTTATTACAGCCTTATAAGTACACCACGCCTTCCAAAGAAATGTATGCATGTGAAGAAAAAGAGAGAGAGAGTAAGAAAGAGTGAAAAGAAAACTCACAATCAACACCAATTCGCCTATATATACCCTTCGAGTGTTGTAACTTCGTAGAGGATTACAATCACGTTCTGGCCGCGTCACAGAGGACTCGAACTCGAGACCTATTGCATTAAGCATTAACCTCATTACCACTGGGCCAACACACGCACCCCGAATTTATTTATTTTTACCACAATAGTGAGTTCAAGCATACAATTGTATTTAGAGGTTGGCTTCACCATCCGTAGTGGGCACAACTCAATGTATCAATTAATGTGATCACTTCATATCAGTATACAAGTCATTATAAGTTTTATTTTCTAATATTTTTATTATTTTATGTCGGATAAAATTAAATTATATCATAATCAATAAATCATAATCGTAATCGTAAAATAATAATTAATAAACTTTTATTAAAAAAATTAATATTTATTTACGAAGCATGCCACATCATTCGCGAACATGTTAATTTTTCATTGCACTTTAATATAGATATATCTGCCATTGCTACCAATTATGCAGCTCGGAAAATAAAATAATCGTAAAAAGATTCCAATAGTATCTTTCACAAAGTACAATAAGAAAAACTTAAGGTGCATGAAGCATGATACTGCAAGTTCCTTTCATACGAAAACGACATTAGAAAAAATTAAAAGAATTTGGATGGAATAAACCACAACAATTAACTACTCAACTAACTACTACTAGTAGCTAGCTAGCCAAAGCCAAAGCGATTGAAGAAACAAATTAAAGGAGTATAATTGGCATAATAAGGCGAAGGAATAGAATTATATAAGGAATCTTGGGCATATTCTCCACCAAACTTCCAAGTAAATTAAATGTGGCGTAAGATGCAAGAAAAAGTAGTATGTAATTGGTTGAACTAAGAAAAGCTTAATATGTTAAGAACAATTTGAGCAATTAACTAACGACTAGTCACATGATTCAAGAAGGATTTGGTCGTCCATCTCCCCATCATTATTTATTACACGCAACTATACATGTTTTAATTGGTTCTTAATTAATTAGCATAAGGATTTTGTTTGTTAATATATGATATGGTATTATACTAATGTTATCTAGTGAATTACAGTATAGCTCATTTGGTTTGTGAAAAAAGACTTCAATCTCTAATTTTATATCAAACTTCGTTTTTATAAATTATACACTATAATATATACTATTAATATCATCATCACCTTTAAATATTTATACATTTTTATTTCTCCTTCCTACATGATAATTTCATCGCGTCTTATTCCTTTTTTTTAGTCACTCGTTTGAGTGGCAGTGGAGTATAAAAAGTGTTTTGAATTATCAAGTAGATGTAAGAAATGATAAAATCTATTATGTATTACAACATGATATATTTAATATATGTGACATTATTTAAAAACAATAATTCAAATCAGACAACATATTGTTACATATCATACTTCGTGGAATGATCTTTGAATCAAGTGTTAATCTACATATATTAAAACATAAATTTTAATTCGAAACCAATTTTATATATGATATATTGTTATATAATTATGTGTATTTAAATGAGAAAAATATTTTTAATATATGAAATTATTAATCATTATGTTATTTTTATATGTACATTCACTAATTTTTATTTTACTCCACAATGTATATTTAATCAATAAATAATTTAATAGTGTCATTTCACTAACGACACGCCTAACTTATTCATTAAAAAAAGGACTTGATTGATTTTAAGACTGACTTGACCCAATCCAAAATGACATGAACCTTGATGAGCTATGACAACTTGATACAAACTGTATGTTAGACATATATGGATCTGTAAAAAAGGATAATTATATTATTTTATTATGTTTAATTATATAATTTGATACAATTTAATTACAATGAAATCAGATTGTTATTCAAACTAAATAATATTTGTTTCATTTATCAAAAGCGTGTTTTTAGTATCTATTTGAACCTTCAACAAAAAAATTATAATTTCATTTTTTGAACATAATAACACAAAATATTCAATATTTTAAATATATATATATATATATTTGTGGATTGTTTTTTCAACTAAATAACACATTATATATTCAATATTAATTCTCTTTATTCGAACGAAACCACATGTTATTATTAAATAAAGCTCGAAAGGATGTTCAAAGGCAACCACCTTTTAATGAAGTTACAAATATGCATATGGTGAAGTACTGTTTCAACGTGTGATAAAACACTCGTTTTACATGTCTTGCTTATTAGTTTTATTTGTAGGATAATTAGTCGTATTAATTATGTATCGTGTTTTATTTCGTTTCTATTTTTAAGTTCGTTGTTACGTTTGTGTCGTGTTTTGCATATAATTTGATGGAATTGATGTGTCGGAGACGTAGTGGCACGACGAGCAAGTCATGAGGCGTGTGAGCCCAAGAAAAAAGGACGAGCAACGAGACGGGAAATGCATGGAACGATAAAAATCAAAGTCAATGCGGAGATCACGATGTAGAGATTGATTAAAAAGTTATTATTATTTTTGTATAAAATTATTTCCTTAATAAAGTTGATTATTTTTGAAAAAATGAAAGATATTTTTTTAATAACTAATCATTTTTTTATAGTATTGAATTATTATTACTTGAGAAGGTGAGAGAGTATGTGAGGGGTGTCGACGTTCAACCAAAATTGCAGATGAGTAATGGTAGCCACGTGGACTAATCTGATGAGCTGCAGTCCGCCTGGACCACTGATCTCTGAGTAGCCAACCAAAACCCATAAGCAGACAGCACCCACGTGTCGGGGCGGGCCCACTGCCACTGGGCAGTGGCATTTACGTGATATATATGAGTTGCGGAGGTTCCGTTGGGACTTGGGGGATTCTTACCAAATCTACGGTCAAATATGAGTATTTGCCTGGGTGATGTGGACCAGACACCCAACCACAATCCACTACTCCTTCTTCATTCCTTTTATTTAATAATCCCATTCCCTCCCCCCTAAATATCAATTCTTTTATTTTTATTCTACAACTACAAAGGATGCTGTCTATTTTTGTTAGGAGAGGGTGATCATTTGAGTATTTAGTTCGATTTTGTTTAAAATCGAATCAAATTAAATTTAAATACAAATTGAAAAAATTAAATATTAAGATTTAATTATTTATATATGCATAATAATTTTATGTACTGAAAATAATAAAGTTTCACTTTTAAAAGGTTTTAAATTATAGTACAAAAAAAATATTTACGTATCTTTTATATTTTTCCAGTTTTAAAGATAATAAAACTTGTACTCCCTCCGTCCCGCTAATAACGACTCATTTACTTTATACACAACTACCAAGGAAGCTTAATATTTGCCTATTACACAAAAAGTAAAAAAGCATCCCATGTGCAATTTTTTTACCCAATAAAGAAATGAGTCATTATTAGTGGGACGTCCCAAAATGGAAAATGGGTCGTTATTAACGGGACGGAGGGAGTATGATTTATTAAATATTATAATTCTATTTATTATAAATCTAAAAAATATTAGAGTATTATATTTAATTTTCTACAAGATGTTTAAATTTTGAAATACTTGATAAAATATAACTAATATATATATATATATGATAAAATGATCATATTTAATAAAATACAAATATTATAATATTAATAAAAGAATTTGTTTTTTTAGTTTGATTTTGTCTCAATCCGAATCAAATCAAATTAAAATTCAGTTTAAAAAGTAAAATAAAAAACAAAATTAACCTGATCGAATTTAATATTTCTGAAAGTGTATCTCAACTTGTACACACGTGTTGTACAACACACTCACACGAAAGTAAGAAGGAACACCAGAAATTCTTTTG